>ML986729.1:37613-103245 GCA_010094045.1 Lojkania enalia
TAAAGGCTAATATTAAAAAGGCTTAAAATCGTATATAATCTATTATTAACTATTACTAGTAACTAATTAATTAGTAGATTAGTAATATAGTCTACCTAAATACTAAGAATCTTATAGTTTAAAGATTAAGCTAAAAGCTATCTAATTAATAGAAGGGCCCTTTTAAAGTACTAGAGTAGGTTAGAAACTTATACTACCTATAGCTGCCTCTAGGGTCGAGTATATATAATATCTTTATACTAAACCTACTATATAAGAACTCCTAGGATCCTCTACTTAAATAAGAAGTTCCGAAACCACCCGCTATCGCTATTAATAGGGTAGAAGAATAGGAGGTTAAGAAAATACTAGCTAGTAAGTTATATTATAAGACTCTTAAATACTGTATGAAATAGGTAGGATATAATCTTAACCTAATCTAGTATAAAGTCTTAAATTTTATAGGTTTACCTTATAAGCTAAAAGCTTTTTATAATAAGTATCTAAATTAGCTAGAACCTCTTAAAACTCTAACTAAATAGATTAAGGTATATAAAGATAGTATAGAGAATATAAATTACCTAGTAGATAATAATATATAAGAGTTAAGTAGTAGATTAAAAAACTAAATTATAGGCCTAAAATTACTCTTCTATAGAATCTAGAGGGTCTAATAGTAGGCTGTTAGATACCTCTCTAGTTCTCTCCTCCTCTACCTTCCTTTTTCTTTTTTCCCTTTAGACTTCTCTTAAACCTCTTCTATCTTATTTTTAGCCCCCTAAGAGTACTGTAATATTAGTTTAAAGGCTAGATACTAAAGCTTCTAGAGCTAAAACTTAATAGAGCAACTTAGTACCCTATTAAAATAAAGCTACTTAGATACTAGCTGTAAAAAAGCTATCTTCCTAACTCTTTACAACCTAAGCTATAAGTACTAGACTATAAGTAAACTCTAAAATAGCCTTAAAAGCTATCTTTTTATCCTCTTTATCTTCTATATATCAGGCTGCTACTTATAGTTTAAAATAGCTCTAGAGGACTAGAAACTCCTTCTTATAGTAGAAGGGAATCTATAAGTATATTAGTAGCAAATATTCTACTAGTATTAAATATAATTTATATAGGGTTGTACTTTTTATTTTATAAGGTATAATACTCGTATTTTTTTAATCTTAGAAACTAAAAGGTAAATATTATATACCGCCTATAGGCGAGCGCGTATATAGCCTAAAAGTAGATAATTTAGAAGGCCTCTAAAGAGGCTTTAAAAGGTGGGTAGAATAGTATATTAATTAATTTTTTCTATTAGACGTTAGTAATACTTTAATAATTAACGGTTCTAGGGACGCGTAATAATATATATAGAGTAGAAGTTATTATTTAGTTAAGAAAGCTTAGTTAATAGTAACCTAGTAATATACTAAGGCTAGTAAATACTTATTACTATATACGACGAAATTGTAATATTAATAAATTATTATAATAGTAGTTACTAGCTAATATATAGATTAATTATACTTACTATAAAAACTTTACTTATTATTATATTAATATATAAATATATCTCTATAGGTAACTATATATATTAGCTCTTACTAATAAATATCTTAAAGAAATTTCTTTATCTAGAACCTATCTATAATAGCTCTAATTCCCTCCTAAACTAGTATAGATAGGGACTATTAGCCTATAAGGAGGTGGGTAGTATAATAATACGAAGAAATTGTTCTACGAAAAGCTTTATATATAACCTTATCCTAAAGCTTTTTACTTATCTTATTTTACCCCCAGCTTCGCCTCTTTTCCCTTCTATATATAGTTATATACTCCCTTATAAGTAGCTTAGTAGTTCTTCTATATCCTTTCGTATAAAGCCTATAGGTATTAATAGAATTCTTAGGTCCCTAAACTTCTACATATTTCTATATACCTTTAAGTAGATTTATATTATATTTAGACCTATTATCTTATCTATACTATTATATTTATAAAGTACTAAAATATACTTAAAGTATTAGCTAGGCTAAAGAGTATTACTAAATATTTAAACAGCCTATAGTATATATAAAAAGTAGTCTTCTATTTATCTCCTTTAATAATTCTTAGTTTCTTCAATATAGTAATAATATCGAATTTTATATAGTATTTAGTCTTACTAAGTTAGGTTAATATTTCTTAGATTAGTAGAATCGGGTATTAATTCTTAATAGTAATAGTATTTAGAACTCTATAGTCTATATAGAATTAGAAACTACTTTTAAGTTTCTTTATAAAGATTATAGATATAGCTACTAATAATAAGCTTACTCTAATAAATTTCTTAGATAAGTTCTTATTAAGGTACTTTTTTAGTACCTTTAACTCGTTCTAGAATATTTTATAGAGTAGACTAAAACTAGTTTACTTACTATTCTCTAGTTTAATCTTATAATTATATAATTATTATTTAGGTAGTTTATCTATATTTTTATATAAGAAGATAGATAATAGGTTATAGTATTCTTTAGGTAATTTAGTAATAGGGTTAGTATATACCTTTAAAGCTAGAACCTTATTAATATTAGCTATTAATACAGCAAAGATTTTATAGTTAAATTACTAGAAGAGTTAAACTAGTAGTATAATACTTATATAATATATATCTAGCTATAGTATAGACTTTAAATATTTAGGTTTAAATAGATTCTTCTAGTTATAATCTTTATCTAAAATTAGATTAGTTTTAGTTTTAGATTCTTTTAACTAGTATAGTATTTTAGATAGCTAATAATTATATTAGATATAATTTAATAGGTAGAGTTTTAAATACTACTATTTAGGTTTTAAACTATATAAAGGTTATAAATTAGTTATTTTAAAATCTCTTTTTATATTAGGTTTAGGTAGTTTATAGTCTTTAATAACTATTTAAATAGTCTATTAGTAAATAGTAATATTAGTAGATTATAAGTATTAAGCTAGATATTAGTTAGTAGTAAAGACTAGCTATTTATTCTTATAGTCTAGGTTTATATAATACTTATATATCTATAACTATTTTAGAATTAACTAGTATTTTCCTAGTATAGTTATATAAAAATATACTATCTTTAAATAGTTTAGGTATTAGAAGGTTAGAATAACTAAGTAGGAGATAATTCCTCTATAAAAAACTTCTCTATTAAAGCCGGTTAGATATAAATTATATAGAAGTTATATCTTTTAGAGTTTTAGAGTATATATAAAGTCTCTATAGATATAGCTATAACTAGTAGCTCTAGTATTAATAAGAACATTAATATCTTACTAGACTAGGTCTTAATAGATTAAGAAAGGAGCTAGAATCTAGTAGTTTTATAACTATTTCTATAGAGGCTAGTTCTATAAGTATATAGAGATTTAGTATAGATATAGTTTTAAGAAGTAACTTACTTCTAGAATAGATCTTTTAGCAATATTCTAGTTAGTAAAACTAGCTGTATTTAAGAGTAAAAATAACAGCCTTATCTATAAGATAATAAGTATATTAAGGATTAGTTAGAGGATTAGTTAGAAGATTAAGAGTAGAATCTATAAGGTATAGTAGGGCTCTAAGACCCTTAACGGATTAATAGTAGAGGGATACTATATTCTAGCGAAATATATCCCTTACTACTATATTTATAATAGTATCCTTTATAGTAGTATCTTTCTTATTTATTAGAGCTTATAGGTATATAACTAGAAGTATTAAGTTCTATAGCGTTTAGGTCCTTTTAATAAGTAGTATAATACTTTAATTATTTATAGTAGTTACTAGGTAGATAATATAGATTAGTATTATATAGGGAAATTAGGTTAGTATAGTTGTTTAGGGTGCTAGGTATTATAATACTAATTATAGTACAGTAGAGTTTATTAGAAAGAGAATATTAGAGATATATAATTTGTCTAGTCTTATTTAATTTAGTATCTATAATTAGGCGTTAGAATTTAGTAAAATAAGTAGAAAACCTACTTTAGTCTTACTTTAAAGTTTCTAGCTTACTCTATACTATAGTCTCCTTATTCTAGTCGCTATAGGTAGATTCTAAAAAGGCGACTAAGCTGTTTATAGAGTTAATACTCTTATCTATTAATAGGTTAACTAATATTATTAGATCTTATTCTAGATAGGAATAAATATATAGAAAGTAGATATATTTAGTTAGATATTAGTTAGCGTTTTCTTCTAGTTTATAGTAGAACTTTCTAATAAAGTATAAAAGCTCTAAGTATTTACTAGAAAATATTAGAGGGTTAGATAAGTAGTTAAAATAGAAATATAGGTTATATATAGTTTTAGGCGGATTAGAGGTTAATATAGGTATCTGTTTAAAAGCTAGGATTATAGGCTAAATCAGGCTAAGAGGAGGTAATAGTTCTATTACTATTAATATACTAGTAGCTAGTAGAGGGGTAGCTGTTTAGTAGCTACTAAATTCCTTTTATATTACTTTAAGGTCTAACTTATAGTAGTTTTTCTAGGTTACTAAAATCTCTACTAGCATCTTATTCTTCTACTATAAAGAGTCTAGCTTGCCCTAAATTTCTTTAAGTATATTAATAAGCGTATTCTCGTCTATAATATATAATAGTAGATAATATAATATAATATTATAGATATTTATATATAGTTAATTAATCGTACTTTAAATAGTTAACTGTATTACTACGTACTATATATAAATATTAAAACGTTATATAAAGAATAGAGATATCTATATTATATAGGTTTTTTATAGAAGCTAAGTCTATACTACTATATAAGCTAGCTAGGTTAGTAAAACCTTCTTCTATCGTAGTTAAGATAAGTCGGTTATATTCTAGCTAGCAGTTAACAGCTATTACTAGCAGCTAGTTCGGGTATTATAGTAAAAGTAGTATAGGTGTAGAAGTATCGCAGTATTACTGTAATACTAACCTAATTCCTAATATAGTATTACTATTAACTACTAGTTATATTAATATATATATAATCTAGCTTAATTTCTAATATAGTACTATTATATAATATTAACTAATTATACTAATATACTTATAACTTTAACTAATACTAGTATTAATAACTATTATTTAATTATAAATAACCTAAATATAATATAAAGATTTAACTTACAAAAACTTATAATTAAAAGGGAGGTACTATTATAGTAATACTATAATACTTCTATACTTATACTACCCTTACTATAATACTTAAACTAGCTACTAGTAATAACTATTAGCTACTAGCTAGAATATAACCGACTTATTTTAACTATAATAGAAGAAGGTTTTACTAACCTAGCTAGCTTATATAATAATATAAACCTAGCTTTTATAAAAACCTATATAATATAGATATTTCTATTTTTTATATAATATTTTAATATTTATATATAATATATAATAATAGAATTAACTATCTAAAGTATAATTAACTAACTATATATAAATATCTATAATATCTAGCTATTATTAGTAACCTATATAGCCTAGATTAATAGAATATTATCTTCTTTATATTATATAGAAAGATAGTAGATACTTATAAAGATAATAAAAGATAGTATTACCTATTCTATTATATTAATACTCTAGATAACTATAGTCTACTTATAATTACTTAGCTAGAGCTACTTTAGTTAATTCTATCTTTTAGAGCTAATAACTACTACTTTTATTAATATTATATCTATTATAAAGCTTAATTTATTAAAGTTATATATATCTTTATTAATAATATTATATTTAGCTTTTATATTTTATATAAAGTAGAACTAGTTTTTTATAATTTTAAAATTCTTATATTTAACTTTTAAATAGTTATACTTTTAATTAAATTTAACTTTAAGCTTAGGTATATATTTAATAAAATTCTCTATCTAGTTCTTTTTAATCTAACTAGTAGAGTATATAGTTAGTAGTAAATTAGCTATATTTTAAATAGTAGTAAGCTATAGTAGAAATTCTTTTATATCTAGATCTAGTATATACTAAACAATTATCTACTTCTTAATCTTACTAAACTTTATTAAATTAGGCTAGTAATTATATTATAGAACTATTTTTTACTTTTATATACTAAATATACTTTAGAAGATATTATAGATTAATATAATATAATATATAGTTAGTATTACATCTTATTAAAAAGCTTAGAATATAAGCTATATTCTAGCTTCTTTCTAAATTAATTCTATAGTTATTAGTTGTAGTATAATACTATAAAATATAATTATTATAATTTTAATAGAGTTTTAATATTATAATTAGCTTACTTAGGTAATTAGCTTATTTATATAGTATATTAAATATAATAATTTTAGTTTTAATAACCCTACTAAAACTTTTAAAATTTTCTTCTAATATATAACTACTTATTTTACTTAGATATTAGAGGGTTTCTATACTAACTATAGTCTTGTAGTTAGAAAATAAGCAGCTTCAGCCTTAAAGGGCTGGAATACGAAGCGAGGGCGCTAGCCTATTATACAACAACAACAACAACAACAACAACAACAACAACAATGCTATTTTCACTCTGCGGTACAAAAGCATTTCCATATTCCTATACGGTGAACGATTGATAGACACGCGCATACTAAGACTGTTGTCGTGGTCAGATGCGCACGGTGACTTGATCATACCCTGGAACGATTGCCATCATTGAAATCGCCCACACTGTCCAAGATTTCTATCCGATTGCCACCCTCTGATCTTAAACCCCTTACGCTCTCAGCCTGGTCATCATACGACACTTCAAAGCTCCGATGGTAGGCAATGTCGCTCTGTGACTTCGGCCAGCGTTTATTGCGATCATTGGACGCACCTGAATGGTTCGACAGTGGCATGGATGATCCGTATCCGTGGGAAACCTTCGACCACAACTTCAACAGTGGCGCGCATGCTGGAATACATGCGCAGATAATGCCAACTGAGAGTTGCACAACAGTCCAGATAAAAGCGTCAATGTCATCCCACGCAATGTCCCCTCCATTGACTATTTTGGCGTATATGTTGATTCGTACAATATTTGTAATGGTGACGAAAATACCGAGACCGAAGGTTATTGTCAATGCCAGCTTCTTCTTCCACGGCAGCCGCAGACTCCATAACACTTTCGCTGGCAAGACTAGTATAGCGATTTCGTTGGCTAGATCGAGGGATACCGGGACAACAAGGTGTGTCAGTTGATCCATACAATAGCCCTCTGTCAGCCCGTTCGGCACTGCACCACCTGGAAACAGCAGATAAACTCGGTTCCAGAACACAGGTGGAGGAACGCATTGAGTGATGAACTCTATGGTTGTTCCAACCCCCAATAAGGATGTGAACGTGATACAAATGTACAGGCCATACGTAAAGAACCGATCATGGTGACGCAGGCCGAAAACGCGGGCATATAGCGTCAAGATTGCGAGCTTGGTGCACATAATCGAGGCGGCTTGAAGGATTGTTTGTATATAGGCGTACTAAAGAATTGTTGGTAAGCTATAGAGCGCATATCGGTGTTCAACCTACCTTAAAGATATCCGCAAGCTTTCTGGGTGGCTCGGGGTCCTCAAGGATTATCCGGGTCTACATAATCAGTAATTGTGACGTATCGGCGAGAGAGAGGCCTCACTGTGTGATATCCTAGTCCAAGTTTGACTGAGTATAAGATGAATGAGGCTACAGCAATAGCCATGACCTATCTCTTAGCGTAAGCCTACATACAAGACGACTAGCCTTCCTATTCGCTTCAATCTTACCGAAGCCATGATGGTAAGCCATGAATCCCATATCTTCCATGGATTAGTTGTTAGGCTCTGTGCATAGAGCCTCAAGCTGACAGAAACTGAAATGGCCACAATGCACAGAACACTAATCGCAACTAGCTCTGCTGACCTATTTTCGTTCCAATTGGGAGGAAGTTGAGAAGTGTCGACCGCGGTCATCGTTGCGATTGCGAACTCTATAGAGCGGACAGCTTGTGGGGAGAGACTGTAATCATGGAAAGCAGCAACGCAGTCTTAAGAAACTAGCCTGTACACCTCGCATGGTGCGAACTCTTGGTACCAATTAATTCCAGCACTATGTTCGCGGAGTCCGAAGCTTCCATATGATGCAAACGCAGGAATTGATGTGGCGCAGTATGAAGGTTGGGAACTGGAGCTAGTGGCCATTATTGGCTACCGCAATTGCCATCCTGCTCAGCCAGGGCAAGGTCTCTTAAATTGCTGTTCCAGCTCTTCGGGGCCAGGTACGCCGCGTCGAAAACGCCGGATTTGCATGAAGACGCCGAGGCTATCCATAACGACGCACGCTAGTGGATGAGAAATCCTTAAATAAGAACGAAATCCTGGAGCTTCCAAGGAGCGTAGCAGCATCTGATGCAGGTGGACAAACCCCATCTGATGTTACCCCCGGACTTTGGCCACTCAGCGCGAAAGCATTCAATAGGAGTGCGTCAACCCTGGATTTGTGCCACCGGACATTGCATATCTCAACCTTAAAAGGTGCAGGCAACTCTGTAACTCCTCCACAGAGAAGTCGAAGAGCAAATGTCCCCACTTACTGCGCCGTACTGAAGCATAGCCTGTGAAGGCATACCACTATGAACTGGGTCGAAGTCCGGTTTTATAGAACATATCTGCATTTGCGACGCAGATGATGAAGGTACTGAAGAGGAAGGTGTGTGCAGGGAAAATTTCGCAGAATAAGAGCGACAAATACCTGTAGCTTCTTTCGGACAAATCGACGTGAATGAAACACTGTGACCTCGTTTCAGCCAATGTCTTTCAGCTATGCATCAAAGAATTCTGTGACCAAGATACGAGATGCGTGCAATCGGTGTCACTTCAAGAAACTCAAGTGCGAACGAACTGCTACAGGGTGCCTTAGATGCGATCAAGCGAACCTTGCCTGCGTATCCGGCCCGCGCCGGCCGTACGACATCACCAATCGAGTACGCGGCCAACGACAGGTCAGAACGCTGCAAACCTCGGAGGCTTCGCCATCATCTAGTAAGTGTTGGAAAACTAATTTTGTCACTGCACTGACCACGTGAAGCAGGCTTAAGTCAAAGCGTTGACCACTTAGTAGAGGACTGGTCGATCGATGGATTTGATCTCTCCAATCCCGTCAGCAACCTCACACCGGCAGAGCATTCTTCTTTCTCATTTCCGAGACCAGAGGTGGAAACACTGTGGTCAAGAGATATCGTTCCGGGAGAAGAAACAATTTCAGTCGCCTCTAACATCCTATGGCCTACGGATCCCGCCAACCCAACAATGAGTGCCTCAGTTCAAGGTTTGGGTACCAAACAGGCCTTGCCTCTTGACCAGACATTAGTTGAGACCGCTAGCGGTTCAGAAAGTCAGTCTGTGAATCTCGTGAGCGCAATCGCGGACACTGCCTTGCACATCTTCCAGCCAAATGAGCTTGACAGCTTGCGTCTGCTGCCACAACCGAGACGACCGTCAGCAAAAGAAGCTCCTCGGGGCAGCTTGGATCTTTATACGCATACCTTCAATGCTTCGCAAGCGTTGGCAAAGGTTGTTCACTTGACCAAGGACTCTTGTTGCGGACACGAACAGTCAGGGTCTCTACCAATAGACGATGCTGATCTGGTTCTTACGCTGTCATGCTTTCTCAAGCTGCTCAGTCGTTACGACACGATATTTCGCCTTTGGCTCGATGTTATCGACCATTCGATGGTCTACCATGACGACACACTTCCGTCTCTGGCTCTTTCCTCGTTACGCGGAGACATGATGCGGCTATTGCCCCCAGTCACTATTGGTCTATATGCGGCGCCCCATTTCCACTTCTCACAAATCCAACTCACACTCGACGTCTCGACAAACATGATGGGCGAGCTCGGTGAAGCTCTCGAAATCTTAGCTACCAACGTGACTGGAAGGAACCGCAGGGCAAATGTCAATGTGCTAACTCATGTCGGCGATACGACAATCGAACTCGTGATGGAAAAGATGAGGGCTGTCGTGGGGAGGAAAGAGACAGTCATGAAGAAGATGGAGGACACAGCCGTTAAACAGCGCATAGAGGCTCTCTTTCTGGTTCCAGGAACTTAGAAAGGCGTGTTTCCATTCGGCAGGCATGAGTGGCGTGCAGAGTATCAAGAAGATCGTTGCGCCAAACCTGTATGTGGTAGAACACAAAGAGTACACATGAAGTTGTGACCTCTTGTAGGCCCTAAAATCTAAGGGAGGTAAGATTCGTAGGATTTCTAACTAACGAAATAAGTCATCGAAAAGCGACACACCGCGGAGGACCGGTTCTGGACTGCTGATCATCACGTTCCATTGCCTTTACAATTCCCGATACTCTAGAGTGCTTTTTACAATCTAGGTCGCACTCATGGCTTCGAGCTGATGTGACGAACCCTCCTCATCCGCGTTGTTCCCGGTTCATGTGCGCTTCTGTTCCTTCTTCTGCATGCCAAACTCTGTGCGGAGAACTTTCTTCAACTGAAGCTCCCTCATGGGCAATGCTGCTAGGACGCCCAATAGTCCGAATGTAATAGCAATCTGCCAGACTCTCTGCAGTGCTCCCTCATACGTCCGGATGATCTCACCCCTTGTTGGCTCCCTGAAGCTTGTGATGAAGGCTGCTGATGCCTGCTCGTAAGCCTTGCCATTTCTCAGCATGGCCCGAACCTCAGTGTCGCTTATTCGATGGGAGAGCTGTTCGAAACGGCTGTTGAAAATGGCGGCAGGAATCGAGACACCCCAAATATTGCCCAGACTCCGTAGGAAGCCCCATGTCGCAGTAGAAGAGGCAACATCGCTTTCTAGCAACCCTACTTGTACAGCTGGAAGCGTAGAAGTTGTGACAAGTCCCACGCCTGCGGCAGCAATGATCTGGAACACAACCCATTCTGGCGTGGAAGACCGTGAGTCCAGCGTGGTGAATAGGCCGACTCCTAGAGCTTGCATGGCGAAGCCCACGATACAGATAGGCTTATAACAGCCTATCTTAGTGATGAGACCCCCAGAAATAATAGCGAAAGGTATAAGAACCACGATTGTTGGTAGAAATTGCACACCCGACCTTGTGGGATTACTTAGAAGAACGCTCTGGAAGTACACAGGGAGGAAGTAAGTAATCCAGTACAGCAGTACCCCATGAAGGAAGACGAGAATGAAGGCGAACAGCGATGTACGGTTTTGAAAGAGGCGTGGGGGCATGACGGGTTCTTTCTGCAACCCCGTCGCTTCGTAGATGTGAAATAATACCAGACCGAGCAGGCCAATAATAAGTGGTACTAACGTGCGCCATGAGTTCCATGGTCGAATAGATCCACCGTACGTCAAGGCAATCAATATTGATACCATAGACAAGATCAATATTCCATTTCCGACGTAGTCAAGTCGCTTAAGTTTGGTCGAAATTGTCGTCTCCTTCTCGTAGTTGACCTGCAAGAAGAGGACAAGTAGTAGAAGCGCGATGCCAGAAATAGGCAGACCAAGGTAGAAGACCCAACGCCATGCTGAGTGGTCTGCGAAGACGCCGCCAATGAACGGTCCAAGGGAGGATCCAATTGCGAATACCGCAAAAATAACGCCCATTATCGCACCACGCTTGTTCTGTGGTACGAGATCGCAAACAACAATGTCAATAAGCATATTCACCCCACCAAGGCCGATGCCTTGCAGTGTGCGTCCGCTTATAAGCATACCAGCGGAAGTGGATCCACCAGCAATTCCGCTGCCTAGTGCGAAGATGGCGACAGCGAATATAGTCGGATAACGTCGCCCAAAGACATCGGCGAGTTGGCCGAAAAGTGGCTGCACAACAGCACTGGATACTGTTAATAACCAACCGCACAAGCGCGGGATGCCAACTGTCTTACCTGGAGAGAAATACTGCGTTTACGAACCACACATATAGCTCCTTAGATCCAAGATTACGTGCAATGGTTGGCAGTGCAGTCGCGGTAACGGTCCCTTCCACTGCGGTGAGCAAAGATGTTGCGCAAAGGCTGGCTATGATGAGCCAAAACCTCCAACCGTAGCTCACATCGTCGCCAGCCTCGGTTGTGTTTTCGACATCGGTTGGCTCCGAGTCTTCGGTATTATCGTCCCTCTGAGGATCTGTCGGTCCGTGAGACACGGTCGTCTTTTCAGAATCGATATTGACGTCCATGAGCTCAGCGAAGAAAGATTATGGCTTCTAGCTTGTCGCTGTTGTTATTGCCCGTATTGTAAGCGCCTTGTGCGTGTTAGTGGCTTCTGATGAACTTAGCATGAATGTGACGCATGAGCTTGCCCGCCTCCATGATTCGAAAAACTTCTATACGGAATGTTGATTGCGGCACAGACAATCTAAGCGTCAATTAGTCAACGAGGATAGCCGTTCCAGCAGTGGTGGCTGCGGAATTTTTGATATATTGCAAACTCGCCGAGCTGCAGCTACGCCGCTCCCATGGTTCAATCGCCTGCGGCCCGGGTAATTGCACCTGGACATCGCCTCCCGCAGACGCGGATCACGGACAAAGGGTGTTGATTTGATCTGCTGCTGGCTGCCTTGCGGAATGACAGTACGAGTCAACATGCATAGATTTTTCAAATCCGAGTTCTTCAACTTCGAATTTCTACGAATCCTTAGTACGGCGCCATATGGAGGTTGCGAAATTGGTGAGGCTCTACATGCGGTGTCGCAAATAAGAGATGGCGACCCAGAATCCTGGAGCAAGGCGTGGGATGAAGCAAGGGTGTTTGCGGAAGAGACGGCCGAAAGCGCACAACGCGTGGGTGATAAACACGGTGCCCGAGCAGCCTTCCTCAGGGCGTCCAACTACGCGAGGGCAAGTCAGTACATGCTCGGTTCCCCAATGTCAGCGCGCGATCCACGAATAATATCCAGGCTGGAAAGCAGTCGCGAACTCTTTCGCAAAGGCGTGTCATTACTGGAAGGCGCAATCGCCTACCCATTGACTATTCCGTTCGAAAAGGCAGGTTTGCCGGCATACCTCTACATACCAAACTCAATATCGGCTCCTTGTCCGCTTGTCGTGAGCCTCACGGGCGGAGACTCAACACAAGAGGAGATCTTCCTTGCTTGCACATCGGCTGGGTTAGCTCGTGGATTTGCGCTTCTTACATTCGACGGCCCCGGTCAGGGAATACTCCTGAAGCGCGATAGACTCCCTTTGGTTGCAGCATACGAAGAGGTCTTGTCCGTTGTTTTGAACCACATCGAGAAGATAGTGGCAGGATCCAGGCACAAGATTGACCTTGGCCGGGTAGCGGTTGTTGGCCATTCATTGGGCGCTTATTTTGCCCTACGGTCCGCTGCAGACCCACGCATCAAAGCTTGCGTAGCGATTGATCCTCCGTATAACATGTGGACCGTGGTCACCTCGAGACTTCCAGGTTGGTTCCTCAAGATCTGGGAAGCGGGCTATCTGACAGACACCATGTTCGATTGCTTGATCCATGTTCTTTCAGTGCTCAATTTCCAGACGAAGTGGGAGGCTGAACACCTCCGCGCCATATGTGGAACAGAGAGCTCGGCGAAGGCTTTCAAGAACCTGAAGAATTTCAGTTTTCTTCTAGCAGATGGCAATCAGTATCTGGACAAAATCCAATGCCCGGTCCTCGTGTCTGGAGCCGCCAAGTCGTTCTATTTTGAGGTACACACCAACACGGAAAAGATATACAAGGCACTGGGGAGCCTCGATGTGGCGAAGAGAAACATTTGGATAGCAGAGGGGGTTGAAATGGGCGGACTCCAGGCGAAAATAGGGGCTTTTGAATTGTCGAATCATCGAATCTTTTCCTTCATTGATGCGCATCTCAGGTCCCGAGCTGACCTGGTGTAGCTGGAGTAATGAGACTATCATGTGGCGATCCTGGCGTGCTTGCTGGAATTCCAATGGACTCTGGTGTGATCCGCTTCGATAAAAACCAACACTAGATTGTTACCTACGCCATCACAGCCTGTGACATAGATTGACCCGCGCATAGGTGGAAGGCCGTTCGCCTTGCGAAGCCGTTGTGCCTCCACGGCAAAATGTTCTCAACCCAGTGCTTCGGATTCGCGTGCAGACAGGCAGAGCGGCGTATCAATTCTCCAAGCCATGTAGGGCCGGGGTTTTCATATAGCATGCGGGGTGTTCGGCAGTCATAGGATCCGAATGCGCCGAGTCCATGGCGTGAGCGAGTCTGCTGTATCGTTCTATCGGGCACACGCACAAAAAGGGTAATCCCGTGAAGTAGATATGGCCTGGTTGCTCACACAAATCTTCATCTCTTTTGCCATATTGACGCCGGTGAACAAAAATGGCGCCCCAGAAAGAAGTTGTTCTCAAACTGACTTCTATGCGATATAAGAAGGAGGGTGTCCCTGAAGAGCAGTTCCATGAGCATAGCAGCAAGTTCCATGGCCCAAAAGCTGCCCTCGTCCAGATGCGACACGGCGCCGTTCGCGTTGCCCAGGTTATATTTCCATATCCTCCGTCAAAGTATTGAACTGACGGGTAGCAAGTACCATACCCCGACCGCGACTCGAAAGTTGATCGAAGAGAAGATCCCTTGGGCCGTAAGACCTGGCTGGAAGATCGACGACCATGACTGCCAAATCAGTGTCTATGTGCGCGTGACGGAGGATATGCTGGCGATTGTGATGGACCCAGATTTTCAAGCCCTTATTGCGGGGGACGACGAGGTGGTAGATGCGGAGAGGGCGACTGTGACGGCGGGTTGGGAGGAAGTCTACGTCGAGGATGGCAAGATCGTGAACGTAGAGAACGGCGAAAGCTTGTACCCGCCTTTCACGGAGTGCATCAAGGCAGGTAAGACGAGCAAGCGCACGGAGACGAAGGAGACGATCAACTTTTGAGAAATGGCAGCGGGTATTATTGAGGCTATGCCGTGCGATCACTGACCTTGGGAAGACACATCCACATGGAATTAAGCTTGAATATCTAGGCATGACAATGTATCACGTATGCGTATTGATATTGTTACGTCATTCAATACAGACATTAACGGCAAATACCAAACCGCGAATTCGTGTGTGCATCTCCCACCGCCTTACGTGTCGTGAAGCATGTACACCAACTTCTTTCCGGATGTTGAGCCTTGCCTTAGCAGCAAGAGATCTCGCTCAATGCCGCGCAAGCCATCGGGTTGTAGACTGGTCGGATGAGGTTGCAACTCGCCCCGGCTCAGTAGGGACTCCATGTTCATCAACCATGCTATCGTGAATGCAGTGTCAATTGAAGCCGCTTTTTTCACGAACCCTTCGCTCAAATTCACGTCGCTCCCAAAGACGGTGTATCCTAATATCCAATCTGGCACCACCCTTCTCTTCCTGAGCCGTAGGCGGTCCGGTACCGGATTTAGAGCAGTGTATCTTCCATCCAAATTTCCAAAGGCAGTGTAGCAGAAAGTTGTAGAGCCTGGGCTGCCTATACAGTCTAACACCCACCGAAGCTGACCATTCGTAGTATTTCGAATCTCGTCGCTGCCTCCCGAGTTCCTGTAGTCAACACAGAGATGTGCGCCTACCTCCCTTACCAGTGGAAAGCTGCTTGGGGAGCAAACTGCCATGGGCGCATATCCGAGAAAACGCAGAATTTGAATCGCCAAAGCCCCAGTAGCCGTGGAACCACCATATACGAGCACATAATTGCTATCTTGATTTTTGGGGGAAGCCAATCTCGCTGTCGCGTCAACCAAGCCTAAAGATCTCAGTGCTAGTCCACACGTAACCAGTCCCACGGTCAATGTCGTGCCGGCTTCAAATGAGATAGTTTCGGGCAGCTTGACGCAAAATCCTGCTCTTACAGCAGCATACTGTGCGAAGGCGCCATTATCCGGCTGTCTTGGATTGCATCCTAAAACCATCGCAGTAACCCGATCGCCAATGTGGAGGTCCTTTTCCATACTCTTGCTGACTTTGACTACAGTGCCCGCGAGATCGCTTCCACTTATTGCGCCATCAACGGGACAGTTTTCAAGCTGTTTTGCATCCGATGGGTTCAATGCGACAGCCTCTATCTTGATTAATACTTCGCCGTCTTCCAGGCGTGGTACAGGCAGCTCTTTTCTGAAGGCCCATGCTCTGTTCGTACATGCGACGACTGCGTGCTGAGTGTTAGGTAATGCACCCATTGAGATCGGCGTATAAACGACCATGGCGCGACTCGAAAACCATGTGGTTACGATACTGCCACACTCACGATTTCTAGATTTCGTCCAGAGCACCATGTCAATCGGCGTTTTGAGCAACCCGTTGGTTTAAGGCTACCAAATCTGCCATTATCGGCCATGGAAGCTCGGCGAATTCGCCATTGGACCCCTGCCTTAATTGCCCCGCAGCATATTCGAGCTATCTCCGAGTAGCACGGTGACTCTAGTACACTGATCGTTACTGTGGATTCACCCTATCCCATTTTGAAGGTTAGATCTCGTATGGCGTTCCAATCCAACATCGCAACAAACATGGCAAGTACCAAACGAATAGCAATCGTGGGTAGTAGCTGCAGACTACCGGGAAACGTGTCTTCTCCCCTGGAATTCTGGCAACTCTTGTCGAATCCCCAGGATCTTCGACAAAACATACCCCAGAATCGTTTCAACTCTACAGCATTTTATCATCCCCATCCTGAACACCATGGTACTTCGAATGTCACATCTGGTTACTTTCTGGAGGATGATATCTCTAGATTTGACGCAGGGTTCTTCAGTATACATCCACGAGAGGCCGAATCGATCGATCCCCAGCATCGGATGGCGTTGGAATTGACCTTCGAAGCCCTTGAGTCAGCGGGATATTCCTTAGAGTCCATTCGCGGGTCCAAGACAGGGGTTTTTGCCGGCGTTATGTGCGCAGACTACCACGATGTACAGCTGAGAGACACGCTGCGTATGCCCCAATACCACGCTACTGGAACTGCAAGGAGCATCCTGTCTAATCGTTTATCCTACTTCTATGATCTCAAGGGTACGCAGGTTCCAGCTCCCCTGTTACGGACTATCGACTGACTTCGAGTCTCATCTAGGCCCATCGATGACAATAGATACCGCCTGCTCATCTAGTCTCGTAGCGGTGCACTTGGCGGTGCAAAGTCTACGTAACGGTGAGTGCGACACTGCTATTGTGGCTGGTGTCAATCTCATTCTAGGCCCGGAAATGTTCATGGCCACATCTAATCTACATATGCTCTCACCAGATGGACGCTGTAAGATGTGGGATAGTGATGCCGACGGATATGCGCGTGGCGAAGGTGCAGTTGTTGTTGTACTTACGACGTTGGAGAATGCGCTGCTCCGGGGCGATCATGTGGAATCGATCATAAGAGAATCAGGGGTGAATTCGGATGGAAGGACCCCCGGCATAACCATGCCATCAGCTAGCAGCCAAACCGAGCTTATTAGAACAACATTTCAACGCGCGGGTTTGAATCCTTTACTGTCAACCGATCGGTGCCAATATTTCGAGGCGCACGGCACTGGTACGCAAGCCGGAGATACAGCAGAGTCAGAAGCAATCCATTGTGTGTTCTGGCCTGACGAGCGCCCTTTTGAAGATGAAGAGGAGACAAAATTGATCGTGGGATCTGCGAAGACTGTGATAGGGCATCTCGAAGGCGCTGCAGGACTGGCTGGCCTCCTAAAAGCATCACTCGCAATCCAGAATTCGCTGATACCAGCTAATTTGCATTTCAATCAGTTGAACGCTAAGATTGTTCCATTCTATAACAACATGGTCGTCCCAACTGCATCGTACGGCTGGCCTCATTTACCTCCTGGAACGGCGCGCAGGGCATGCGTCAACAGTTTTGGGTTCGGAGGAACAAACGCTCATGTGATTTTGGAATCACCGGATGAGACGATGCCAGAACCACAACTCATCCGGGGGCCTCCGAACGCATATGGTCCCTTTTTGTTTTCCGCGGCATCACTGGCTGCGCTCCGCAAGACTATTGGACAGTACCGACGCTTTCTTTCTAACGAACCCTCTATCGATCTACAGTCATTGGCATTAATCCTTAACAAGCGCCGCTCGTTGTTGCCTCACCGAATAGCTTTTATTTCTGATTCCGGCCACGACCTGCTTCAGAGGATGAACGAGTGGCTGGAGCTTTTCGAAAAGAAGGATTCAAGTGCATCAGTATTAGCCGCCGAGAAGACTCGTATCCCGGATCGTATCCTCGGTGTCTTCACCGGACAAGGTACACAATGGCCTGAAATGGGCCGCGGATTGCTTCTTCATTGCAGCTTGTTTGAGAAGACTGTCCGAATAATGGATGATGCTCTCAAATCCCTACCAGATCCACCGGAGTGGAGCATCGCATGTGAGCTTAGCAAGAATGCAGAGGAAAGCAAAGTTCATCAACCAGAGTTCTCACAGCCACTGTGTACTGCTGTTCAAATAGCGCTTGTAGATATACTCCGTGAGTGTGGTGTTCGATTTGATGTTGTAATTGGGCATAGCAGTGGAGAGATTGCAGCAGTAAGCCAAAGATAAATTCTTCAATGCTCTCACTAACAAACTTAGGCATATGCCGCCCATCGCATATCAGCAGACAATGCAATTCGTATCGCATACTATAGGGGGATAGCCGTGGCTCGAGAACCCGCTGGCGATGGGCATCATTCGATGATGGCTGTCGGATGTAGTTTTATTCAGGCGAAAACAATTTGTGAAAAGTATTCACTCTCGGACAACGTTTTTGTAGCTGCTCATAACGCGCCATCAAGCATAACATTAGCCGGAGACGTTCCTTCTTTAGCTGCAGCACAATCGATTCTCACTTCCCAAGGCTTTCCAACTAGGATGTTGCGGGTGAGCCGCGCGTATCACTCTCCGCTTATCGCATCATGCTCCTCGCAGTACATTTCTGATCTGCGGACATGCAACATCGATTATTGCCACTCACCTGCGCCTGTGTGGATATCATCGATTCATGGATACCCCATGGACGCCAGTTCGGATGCTCTAGATGACGATTACTGGGTAGAGAATTTGTTGAAGCCCGTCTTGTTCCTCGAGGCGGTGGAAGAGGCTATAGAACACTATGGTCCCTTTGTTGCAACTTTGGAGGTTGGACCACATGTAGCTCTCAAGACGCCGGTAACCCAAGTGGTCAATGGGCTCACTGGAGACGCTCCACCATATATCGGTACATTGACACGCGATGCAGATGATGCGTCCAGCATCCTCAGAACGTTGGCTTCATTGTTAGAGATCGGGCTTCCCACGCTGAATCTCGAAAGGTTCTGGAACATGTTCGGCCCATATAATGTCCACGGCTCTTTCCCACTGGAAAAACTGCCGAGTTATGCTTGGGATCATTCCAGATCTTACTGGCGAGAATCCTGGATATCTAAGGAGTTCCGATTCCAGAAGGGACCTCCACGTCAACTACTTGGACCGCGACAAACTTACTCGAATTTTCAAATGCGGTGGATGACCATTGTGACAGTCAAAGATGTGCCCTGGCTGAGAGGGCATATAGTCCAAGGCGATGTTGTTTTCCCGGCTGCAGCGTACTGCGCCATGGCTATCGATGCCGCTACGGAATGTTTCTCGGATTTTCCAATCCACGCAATTGAGCTGGAGGATGTTCATTTCGAAGCGCCTTTGCTGATTGACGAGGCAAAGAGCGGTGTAGAGATTTGCTTTACTCTAGACATCATTCCGGGAGACTCATCCGATCGTCATAACGGAGCGACTGATTACGCCGTGGCCAGATTTTCTTGTACCGCAGCATCGGTCGATAGTGAAAATACACCGGGTCGCATCGCATTTGGAAAGATCGTTGTCCATAAAGCCGCTCTGACAGAGAGTGATTCACCATCTTCCTCAGCAAGCTTATCCGGGCTTAGACCTGTCTCAGCAAGAGAATTCTATCACGAACTGGGCGAGATTGGCTTGGAGTATAGCGGTGTATTCAAGGGTCTGTTGGATATTCACCGCCGGGCCTTGTACGCCCAGACTAGCATCCAAAGGTTTAAGTCCGATTTCAGTTTACACCCGGCTATCCTGGATCTCTATTTCCAGACACTTCTTGCAGCTTATGCTGCGCCTGGAGATGGGTACGTTCACAAACCGACGACACATGAACCATATATAGACGCTCAGGCTAACATTTTGCATAGAAGCTTGTGGTCACCTTTCGTACCACAGTATGTCAAGAAAATTCGAGTACAATCATCCGCTTGGGATAAACAAAATCAAGATAATCCATGGGTTCATGTGAATGCGACTATCACTGGCATAGACGTTTCCCATGAGAAGCAACAAGCCACAATCTTAGGGGACATAGAGACATACTCATCACGATCGCCAATGACCGAGGTGCAGATCGAAGGACTAAAATGCGCAGCACTGGTACCAAAAAAGCCCGAAAACGAGGGTGCGTTGTATAGCACAATCACCTGGAAACCTTGCATCAGCAACGGTATCGTCGCAAATAAGGCAGCGGAAATCGACTCCGGCGCATCCGATCTTATAGAGACATGCGAGAGGCTTGTACTATTCTACTACAAAAGGCTGCGAAATTTGGTTTCTGACGACAAGGTTCCACTTACGCATCGCCCATTATTCAATTTCATCGATTATCTCCTTCCGCTGGTCAAGGGTGGGCAACATCCGACAGCACATTCAAATTGGCTGGACGATAACATTGATACCATTCGGAAGCTTGAATCGCGGTATCCGCAAATTGTCGATGTCCAACTTATCCGAACTGTCGGTGAGCATATTCCAGAAGTGGTTCTTGGTTCAACCACCATTTTGGAACACATGTTAGAAGACTCTATGCTAAGTCGGCTGTACGTTGAAGGCATCGGGTTCGAATCTGTCAACAGCAGCTTGGCTTTAGGCGTATCACAAATTGCTCATAAATACCCGCGTATGAACATCCTCGAAATAGGTGGGGGTACGGGTGCGACTACAGCCCGTATACTGGATGCTCTGGGCGATGACTTCCGGACGTATACCTTCACGGACATATCCTCTGGTTTCTTTGCAGCTGCCCAGATGCGATTCAGTGCTTGGGGCGATAGGATCAAGTTTAAAACATTAGATATCGAGCAAAAGCCCGATTCTGGTAGCTTTAAACCCGGGACCTATGATCTCGTCATAGCCTCAAACGTCCTTCACGCAACTCGAAGCCTCAAAATCACAATGGAAAATGTGAGGAGTTTATTACATCCTGGGGGCTACCTTGTTATGGCGGAGTTGACTGGCGAAGTACTCCGTACAGGTTTCATGATGTGTGGACTTCCCGGGTGGTGGCTCGGTACAGATGACGGTCGCAAGTACAGCCCGAAACTTTGCTGCGCCCAGTGGCATGAGTTACTTCTCAGTAGCGGCTTTTCTGGAAACGACGCCGTCGTCTTTGACAACGAGGACTCGGCTAATCATGCTCTCTCGGTCATAGTTTCTCAGGCACTGAACGCTGACCTTCAGCGAATCAGAACACCATTGTCGGGCCCTAGCCCAATGCAAGCGCACATCTTGGTCATCGGAGAATTGAGCGAACAAGAGCAGCTGCTGGCGTTGCTCCGTGGTCACTGTATCAAGGTCACTGTGGTAACTTCTCTCCTTGACCTCGACCACGGTCACCTAGTAGGAAGGCCTCACGTGCTGTTCCTGGAAGAGCTCTATGCTGCAGTTCTTGCCAATTTGGGGCCCGAGACACTACGAATGTTGCAGCTGCTCGTTCAAAGTGCTAGAAGCATTCTTTGGTTCACGCTTGCTCGAGAAACAGAACACCCATTTTCAAATATGCTCGCCGGCCTTGTAAGATCTCTCCGCAACGAGACTTCCGGTGTCAAGATGCAAATGATTGATGTTGATCGTATAAGCGATGCATCACCTTCCTTTGTTGCAGTAACTTTCGTCCAGCTTGTTACGTCGTTCACTATCTCGAGTGAGGTACTATGGGCTGTGGAACCAGAGCTTTGCCTCCGGAGTGGACTGGTCATGGTACCTCGTATACTTCCGGTTGCCAAAATGAACGACGAAGGGAGCGTCTCAGGGCACGCCATTGCAGCAAAAATGCCGCCGAGTTACGTTCAACCACCAAACTCGACACGCTTGTTTAGCGACACAAAAACATACATCCTATTCGGGATGACTGGCGAGATAGGACAATCTCTCTGCAGGTGGATGGTGGCCTCTGGTGCTCGATTCATAGTAATGGCGAGCCGGAACCCTTCTCTAGATGTGGCATGGTGCGAAGACCTGATCCGAGCAGGGGCCAACGTACTTGTTCACCAAGTTGATGTGAGCGACCAGTTATCTCTGCATAGTATGCTAGAAGAGCTTCGTGATACTTGGCCCCCAGTTGGTGGAATCACACATGCCGCCATGGTTCTCTCAGATGCCACGTTCGCATCTCTGACCGTTGAAGACATGGAAAGAGTCTTTCGTCCAAAGGTCGACGGCTGCTTGAACCTTGACCGTGAGTTCGAAGATTACGATCTCGACTTCTTCATTATGTTCTCATCTCTGGCCAGCATTGTTGGAAACATAGGACAGAGTAACTATGTGGCAGCGAACATGGTATGGCATCCATGTCACAGCTTCCTAATATGTGCTTATCCAAACCTAGTGCATGCCTACAGTAGCATACCAACGACGGCGGCGCGGACTTGCAGCTACGGTTATCCATTTAGGCATGATCATCGGACTCGGACACATGAACCGAGCCAGCGCAGATCAGATCAAGATGTTAGAGAAACAATACAACCATATGCGTCTTTCTGAAACGCAGCTTCACGACATATTTGCACAAGCGATAGTGGCGGGACGTGCCGACTCAGGCTACCCTCTCGAAATTATAACTGGGCTGAAGCCAAGCGGCGGAGACCTGAAGCCACTGTGGTACGACAATGTGATGTTCTCGCATCACCATAAACACATGTCCGAGAATATGTCTCAAGAGAATGAACTTGGAGAGAAGACAGCTCCTGTGGGAGCCCAGATCAGCAGCGCCAGAAGTGAGCAAGTGGCATTTGAGCTAGTACTTGGACTCCTCAAACATCATCTAACTCGAATATTGCAGCTAAATTCTGGGGCTATAGATCTGCACGCTCCGTTGACTAGCCTAGGCGTCGATTCCTTGATGGCGGTTGGGATTTCCTCGAAGCTCCACGAAGATCTTGGTTACAAAGTGTCAGTGATGAGTATTCTTAGCGGAATATCTACACACGAAAGTAGGTCTTCGATGACCACCGGGAGCTACGCGACTCTCTTATGCTAATAATCCTTCAGTATGCAGAGGTGCATTGTCTGTGCTTCGCGCGGTGTCGATGCAAACCGAGCCAAAAAAAGTCGGGCCCGAAGAATCAGATCCTAGCCCAAAATCATTTTCCGCATCTCTTCTCGGCGCCCCACTCAGTACAACTGTCAACACGGCCTCTGTTGATACCTCTGCGGCGTCTAGTTCAACCATTGCCACCAGCGAAGCAGCTACCGAAGCGGATATAGACCGTGCGCCTAGTCGACGCGGTCCAATTTCGCATAGACAAGCCCGCATTTGGTACATGCTGCAAACGTCCGACAATCCGACCAGCTACAACTGTACGTGGATGTACAAAATCATCGGTAGCATAGATTCCGCAAGCTTGCGAAATGCCATTCATCTTGCTGTCAACAGACACGAATCGCTACGAACCGCATTTGTGACTGACGGCTCATCTACAGACATCATGCAGTATGTCCTTTTGGAGTCGCAGTACACTTGGTCTTATCGAAGCACGTGTACCGACGAAGAAGTTAAGAAGAGATTTGAAGACGTCAGAGTACATACATACGGGCTTGCGGAAGGAAGAACAGTTGTGGCTGATCTTTTATCATGCGCTGAAGATCGGCATTACCTCCTTATTGGTTGTCACCACATTGTAATCGACGGGATAAGCCTGCAGATCGTGCTGCAAGATATGGTGACCATATATGCTTCTGGTGCAATCGCAGCTTCACCATCAGCTCAGTATCTCGACTTCACCCTACACGAAAACGCTTCTTGGAAAGGCGACCAAGCTTTCTGGGAATCCCAACTGCTGAAACCTGAGGAACCGCTCCCTCTTTTCCCATTTGCCAAGAGAAGTCACCGCAAGGCACTCTTACACCCATCGATGAGCAACCATGAACGAAGTGTGTCTGAAGATCTCTGTACCAGGATCTCATTGGCTTGCCAAAACCTCCGAGTCACAAGGATGCACTTTTATCTTTCCATATTCCAGATCATGATAGCTAGGCTAACTGGGGCTGAGAATTTCTGCATCGGCATTGGCGATGCAAGTCGACATGATGTACGCTTCGCACGGGTAGTAGGGTTTATGACGAATATCCTCCCTATTCAAGCGTGCGTGAGCGACTACCATACGATTGGTCATCTGATACAAAACACGAAGCGTACAGTTCTTTCGGCCATGGAACACTCGGATATCTCGTTCGATAA
Organism: Lojkania enalia; assembly: GCA_010094045.1. Classification (NCBI taxonomy): domain Eukaryota; kingdom Fungi; phylum Ascomycota; class Dothideomycetes; order Pleosporales; genus Lojkania; species Lojkania enalia. Next base: position 62,005 of record ML986729.1, read on the forward strand.
GCTGTTGTCAGTCTGGGGTATTGAGCGGAGCGACTCAGATCCTCCACTGTTTCAGGTGATGTTCAATTATGTGTCGGGGGCCGGACAGAAAATGCATCTAGGGACCGCAACGATGGAATATGAAAAATCCTTTGATGCGCAGCACCCGCAAGACTTGCTACTCACAGTCATCGAGAAGACCCAAAGCGATACAACGCTAGAGTTTGCTGTACAGGATGATCTGTACGATACTGATCATGCGCGGATGATCATCGAAGTATATATGGCAGTTCTCGAGGCGGCATTAGAGAGTCCCCAAGCGCAGATCGGTCAAGTGGACTATCTTTGCAAGTCCCGTGGAAATCCCCGGGATTCCCTGAAGGCCAAAGAACTTTCACCACCGCAGCATTCCAATCTCTACGAGCTCATCAAATCCTCCTCGGAACGCTGCCGGGATAATATCGCCGTTAAAGATGATATATCAAAAAGTTTAACATATGCTGAGCTATTGGTCCAAGCAAACGCCATAGCGTATACCCTCTTGGCTACTGGTTTGAAGTCCAAGGAGGCGGTCATTGTCTCAGGAGAGCAGACAGCAGATATGTTGTGTGCGATCATAGCACTATGGCAGCTCGGAGCAGTGTACGTACCGCTGGACATTCATAATCCCATCGAACAAAACAAGGCTATTGCTCAAAACCACAAGAGCACAACCGCCCTCTGCGTCGGAGGAACAGCGATCGCGTCGGCGCAGAAGCTTGGTCTTCAGTACATCTTTGACCTATCTGATAAGTCGGGTCCAGATCCAAAGACCCTCCACTTTGTGTACACGCATTACGGAATCGAGTCACATGCAGTCGTTCTGTACACCAGTGGCTCTACAGGTTCACCCAAAGGCGTCGTACTTACTCACAGCAACCTACTTACACAGGCTATGGCCGCGAAGGAGAGACTTCTATTAAAAGGGCCTACAGTGCTCCAGCAAAGCGGCATCGGATTTGATGCGTCGTTGTTTCAGATGTTGGCAGCGCTTACAACCGGAGGCACTCTAATCATGACATCTGCACGCCATGATCCCGAGGCCGTTGTTCGGCTGATTCAAGCTGAACATGTAACTGTAACACTTGCGGTCCCGTCGGAATATCTCATATGGTCCATCCATGGAGCTCTTGCCACGAAGCCGTTGGAAAACTGGCGCTTGGCGATCTGTGGAGGCGAGGCCATGACAGAGGGCGTCGTCAAAGTGTTCCAGAGCCTTAACCTCCCCAATCTGGAGTTAATCAATGCATATGGCCCTACTGAATGCTCAGTCTGCTGTACTATGGGCTCTGTGGACTATCGATCTGATCGTTTACAATATCCAGTCAGCATCGGCTCGGCACTACCGCACTATGATGTGTTCATCGCAGACCAGGATGGCCGAAGACTCCCAGCGGGCTGGACCGGCGAAATATGTGTCACTGGTGCAGGTGTAAGCCCTGGATATGTCCCCAATGCAGTTTTTATCGGATCCGGAACCAGCGTTTCAGGCTCAATCAACAACGTGTACAAGACCGGTGACCGAGGAAGGGCCAGTGGCAACAACTCAATCACTTGGATGGGTCGACAAGCGGGCAACACAATGATAAAGCTCCGTGGTCATCGCATAGAACTCACGGCCGTGTCTGAGTCATTCATCCATGCGTCTAATGGCAGAATCCGCCAATGCGCCGTCATTTTGAAGGATGGGCAATCCCCACTTCTCGTTGCCTTTGTGGTCATGGATCACTCCGGCGCGTGTACAGGGCCAAAGGAACTAATGGCAGAAATGATCACGAGGGACTCCATACCTAGCTATATGCGGCCATCTCTTGTTGTGGAGCTGGATGCTTTGCCCCTCTCCGTGAATGGAAAGGTTGACTATCATGTGCTTCACGAACTTCCGCTACACGAGGACCTAGCTAGCTCTGATGACGAATATACTTTGACTTCCGCGGAAGCAGCCGTTGCGACTATATGGAGGGACATTTTGGCTGATGTCCTCCAGCACACCTTGCTCGCACCCGAGACAGACTTCTTCGCCGTGGGCGGCAACTCTCTGCTATTGTTACGGGTACTTCAGAGACTGCGCCATATGAGGTCTTCGCTCGCTCTCAGTGATCTGTTAAAGTCTACTACGATCAAGGGTATGGCCAATGCTGTCGAGGGCAATACTGGCGCCATGCCAGGTATCAAAATAGGGGACCAGAATGTCGACTGGGCAGCGGAAACGTTGCCTCCAGACCTTGAAGAGCCAGAACATGATGAAGGCCTGTCAGTCCTGCTCACTGGTTCGACGGGCTTCCTCGGTCGCGTTCTTCTAGAACACTTACTACAAGATGATCGTGTGTCGCGCATACACTGCATAGCGGTGCGATCGCCGGAGAAACTTCACTCATTCGAGCCTCGAAAGAAGATTACTGTTCATAAGGGTGACCTTTCAGAAGCTCGTATGGGTCTTCCTGAAGATAATTTTCGTCGACTTCGCAACGAGATCGATGTGATCATCCACAACGGTGCCACAGTTTCGTTCCTTCGGTCATACGATTCGCTCCGTGCCGCGAACGTTGGGTCCACTCGAGAACTCATAAGGCTAGCAGTCATGCGTCGAATCCCAATCCATTATGTCTCCACGGCAGGACTTGCACAAGTCACACGCCTGGAAGCGTTTCCTGAAATCTCGGTGTCCGACTATCAACCTGGTGAGGGTATCAACGGATATCTTGCTAGTAAATGGGCTAGTGAGGTTCTTCTGGAGAAAGCACACGCAAGGAGTTCCTTACCGGTCGCCATTTATCGCCCCACCAGTATTGTTGCATCGACTGATCTGAGTTTCGCGTCTGGAACGGGTGTGTCTAGAAGCCCGCCAGAGGATGCCCTTCAGAATTTGCTGAGGTACTCGGTCGAGCTAAGTACAACCCCAAGCCTTACTCGCTGGAGAGGATCGTTCGATCTTGTAGGTGTGGGCGTAGTGGCAAGGACGATAGTAGATGGACTTTACAACTCCCCTCCGCAGGGGATAAATATCTTACACATATCAGGCATGAAAAGAGTGCCTGTGAAGTACCTTCGTGATTTCTTGGCAAAGATGTCAGGGAAAGCGATCGAGGAAACGAATGTATCGGATTGGATCGAGAGAGCGCGAGCCGTGGGACTCCATGAAGACATCGCGAGCTGGATCGCTAATGTTGCCAGCGAAGGGTACTCGTTGCCCCTGATCGAGAGTGCAAGCTCAATTCCAAGTTGGACAGATCGCTCTTGAACGAATGTCAGAATACAGAGACAGCTGCAACTATGCACCACTAGCGCTGCAGCCTCGGCCAACGGTCCAAGGTCAAAGCAAAGAAGCGCCACACTCGCAAATCTATGCCATTGCAAACTCCATCAAGAAGAACTCAGTATCATGTAGACAACCACCAGACTGTCAGCTGAGAGGGTACTGGCGATTATCGACAGATGGTAGGGCTGCACCATGGGCCATCGTAACGAAACAATCATGAAAGTAAAACATGGAGATGAAAGGAAGGAGCGCGAACTCTATGGCGACAGCGCCGGGCAAGGATAGAGGTGGAGGTGGAGGCAAAGTCGAGTTGCAAGTTCCGACGTCTTGGTTGAGATGCCACGCTAGCCATTAATCCATTTGGAAGTATCTTCGTTTCCCTTATCGCACCGCAAGACACTACGAAACTACCCACGCACAGGCTTAGTACACCTTAAACTCAACCAACCTAACCATACTCCTAATCTTCGGCGTAAATAACAACCTAATTTTACTACCACTCGTCTCCGCCCACTCCACCTCCGTCATACCGTTTGCCACAGCTGTCCTATTACTACTCATATTCCTCCACCTCCCATTAGTACTGGGGAGCTATACACTGTAGCTGGAGGGCCCAACAAAGCCCTGCGTCTCATTTGCGAAAAAGGCTATCTCGGCGCTGCTTACTGATGCATTGGTGCCGAAGTCTATTTGAAACCAAATAGCGGTGCCATTGCCTACGGGGCTGTTCCAGCCGTTGCGGGTGCCGATTGGTCTGCGGGTAAAACATTATGCGGCCATCCAGCGCGGGCTGTGTTGCTTCGGAGGTGTTGTTTCCAGCGGAGACAGAGCCGCTGGGATATTTGTAACGGCCTATGGTAGGTCGGGTGCAGGGCGACGTGATAACTAAGAGTGATCACGTGCTGCGGGGATTATTCTTGTGGGTTTGTGAATGACGTACATAAGTAGTATATGCGAAGGATATTCAAGTTGACTACAAAGAGCTATGAAAGTCAGAGTCGTAAAGTCGTTAAATACAATTTGGTTCCCCTATCATTCGGCTTGCTCAGTCATAATGCGACTACTGAGTGGGCTCAGCGACTCTGACGTGACTGAGTCGCTGAGTCAGTCTCGTGACTAGACTGCGCTCGCTCTACCAACTATATAGAGTCCCATGTTTCAATAGGGTCTAGTGCGGGGACATTCGTAACACTAAGGTATCTACTAAATAGTAAGTTATAAATAGCTTATAGCAGCTTAAGCTTTAGCTTATTATAGTCTAGTATTATAAGTTAATCTTAGTAGTATAATTAATTATTATACTCTTTAAAGTTAGCTAAAGTTAGAAGTTTAAATTAATAAGTTCCTTTTTTTAATAGCTTTAAAATATTTTAGATTAGATTATTATTTAAATATTCTTTATTAATAATTTCTATAATTAATTAGTCTACTTCTATCTATTAAAATAGTTTAAGATAAAGTAATATCTATTAATAACTTTTATAAGCCTCTTCTTATATAGATTTATCTTATAATCTTTAAGTTAAAGTATTAAATTTCTCTCTAAGTTTTCTAGGTTAGTATATAATACTAAAGTTAAACCTTAATAAATATTTTAGCTAGTAGATTTATTAATAGTTTAACTACTTTATTATTATAAAATTTTATAAGTTTTTATAATTATTTAGTACTTTTATAGAAAATATTATATCTTCTAATTTAGGCTTCTATTATTTAAAATATTAGATAATTATAAGTAGTTTCTTATTATATATCTTATAGTTACTTTTAGTAGGATTTATATATTTAGAAAAGTATATAATAGGTTTTAGTTTACTATTAGCACCTTTTTAAAATAATATACTAACTATTATAAAATTAGATATATTAACTTCTACTACTATTAATAGCTTAGAATTAAAATATTAGAAAATTAGTATAGAAATAAAAGTATTCTTTAAATAGTTAAAGGAATATTAAATAGCTAGTATTCTAGTTAAATTAAGTATTCTTCTTAGTTAGGGCTACTAAAAGAGAAACTTTCTATAAGAAGTTACTAATAAATTATTAGTAGAAGTTTATAAAGCCTATATAAGTTTAAATATCTTTTATATTCTTAGAGTATTTTTAGTTAATAATTATCTCTACCTTCTTTAAATTTATATAAATCTCTTCTATAGTAATTATATATTCTAGATAGATTACTTTTAACTAGTAGAACTTATATTTATCTATATTAAGTTGTAAACTATTTACTCTTAAAACTTTAAAAACTAGCTAGATATACTACTTATAATCCTTTAAATTCTTACTAAATATTAGAATATTATTAATATAGATAGTATAAAATATATTAAAGTATAATTTTAATATATTATTTATAAAGTATTAGAATATATTTAAAGTATTAACTAAGTTAAAAGATATTACTAGATATTTAAATAGCCTATAATATATATAAAGGGTAATTTTCTATTTATCTTCTTTAATAATTTTTAACTTATTAAATATAGTAATAATATTAAGTTTTATATAATATTTAGCCTTATTAAATTAGATTAATATTTTTTAGATTAGTAGAATTAGGTATTAGTTTTTAATAGTAATAGTATTTAGAACTTTATAGTTTATATAGAATTAAAAACTACTTTTAGATTTCTTTATAAAAATTATAGATATAACTACTAATATATTTTATAAGTAAGTTGCCTACTTAAGTAAATTACCTATTTTATTAGTTATCTCTATATTTAGAGGCGTATATTATAATAATACCTGTAGGTATTACTATAATAATTTAATAGAAAATAGATATACTATTTATCTACTATTATATAAGTTCTAATATTATATCTAGGCTTACTATAGCAGCTATAGTACTTCTAATATAGTATACCTACTCTTCTATACTTCCTACCTACACGTACTTTATCTTCTAGCTACTTATCTACCTCCTTTTAAGTAGCTATTTTAGTAGTTTTAGCCTTAGTAAAACTACCTTACTTCTATAGAACCTTTTTTAATCGCTTTTTATATTATAATAGAGCTTTATTTACTTTTTAAAGCTAATTAACCTAACGTTAAAATAGTATATATAAATAAACTATCTATATAATACCTTTAGTAAGTAAATTAAAAGAATTATTAATTATAGTAGGTAAACTATTCTAATATTTAGTAATATAGTCTTAAATTAGTATTATTTAAGACTCTAGTTTAACAGTATTAGTTAGTATTTTTAACTCCTAGAGGCAACTAGCTGCTAGTAGTAATAATAGAGTATAAAGTTTAATATTAAACTCTAATAGTACTATATTAGAATTATATAGTTTTAAACTAGTACTTTAAAAGTATAATAATGTAAAGAAATCGTTCTATAAAAAGCTTTATATATACCCTTATCCTAAAGCTTTTCGCTTATCTTATTCTACCCCTAGTTCTACCCCTTTTCCCTTCTATATATAGTTGTATACTCCTTTATAAGTAGTTTAGTAGTTCTTCTATATCCTTTTGTATAAGGCCTATAGGTATTAATAGAATTCTTAGGTCCCTACTCCTCTACGCACTTCTATATACCTCTAAGTAGATTTATACTATATTCGGACCTATTATCTTATCTATACTATTATATTATATAGAAGAATTTAATACTACTAATAATAGCCTCTTTAATAATATCGCATTAATTGTTTATTTAAATATATTTAAGTCTAAAATATACCTAATTTAGTTTAAGTTATAATACTTATATACTATTATATTAAATTATTTAGTTACCTAAATAGGATCTTAAAAACCTTCTATTAATTAAAGTCTTTAGGTTTAGAACTTCCTATTCCCTATAATTAGGATTAACTTTAGAAAAGCCGCGTAGAGTATACCTAGATAGAAACTTAGAGACTATTAATAACCTATTAGAATTAGAGGTAACTGCTAATATCTAACTATAATTTACCTTCTAATTCCTATACTAGAACTAATATATATATAAGTTATAGTAAGAGTAAGCTTCTATCTATACGTATAGAATAACTATTACCTCCTATAGGGGGCCTTATAATAGGTAGACCCCTCTTTATAGGGCCTATAATAAAGAACCTATCTAATTTAGAGGAAAATTAGAGTAAACTAACTTTTAAGGAATAAATCGCAATTTTATAAGAGGAGATCGCACGCTTAATATAATAGAAAACTATTAGTTCTAATTAACCTCTATAAACCACTAAATTAGAACTAATAATATATTAAGAAACTTTTATAACTCTTCTAGCAAGAAACTTTTTAGCTACTCCTAAGCCCTTTTAAGCCTATCTTACTAAACGTACGCCTAAGATTAAAAACTTTATAAATAGCAGCGAACCTATATTTAAATAATAATAAGCCTTAATCTTAGACTAATTTAAGATTAATATAGATTACTATCTGATAGAATATATATATATAGTATTAGTATAGGGATATACCTCTAGTACTGCGAAAGGGTATCTAGAGCTAAAATACCTAGCTAAATTAGACTAGTATTAGTTTAAGAATATTAAAGAAATAATTTTACTTTTATAATTATATTTTATTATAAGTAATAAAGAGATAGAGGCGCGATAGGCGTTTTAGATCCTAAGAATAAATAAGAGAGAAGTATTCCCGATTTTTAAAGCTCGCTTTATTAGTATAACTATTAGGGGATCTATATCTTAATCTAAGTAGTTCTTCTACCTATAGAATAAGATTCTCTCTAGCCTAAAGATACTAAACCTTAGCTTTAAGTTTATATAGAAAGGCTCCTTTAACGCTATAATTATCTACTTAACAGCCTATAATATAGAAAGAAGGAGCGTTTCTAACCTTCTAGAACGAACTGCTAGCCTATAAGTTATAGCTAAAATAAATTCGGATTAGTACCGGAAGGTTTTTAAGAGTTTATCTAAGATAACTTATAATCTAATACTACTTTAATCTACCCTAGTATTAATACCTTGTTCTACTATAATCGCTTTCTAACTACCTAGTAAGACTCCTATATTTAAAAGGTATACAACCCTAAGTAATTACTATAATTATAGTAAACTAGAATACTTCGCAAATAAATATATAGTCTTTAAAATATAAGAGATAGAGGTTAAATAAGAGAAGATTAAGGAAGAAGAGTTTCTAAACGTAAGTAAGTACTATCTAGATAGTTCTTAGGTGGGAAATAGAAACGCCTAAGAAAACTCTCTATCCTAGGTTTAAATAAGTATAACTTATTAAATATCGATTTGTTATATTTGTTTAGAGAAAAGTACTTCTAAATTCCTACTATTCTATATTTAAAAGACGTTAGTATACAACTAAATACCCTTATTAATACTAGTACCTAAAGCTTCCTATTCCTTAATTCTATAGTAGCTAGATTACTCTTCTAAGCTTTATATATATTAGTATAGCGCTTACCTTTTAAAATTACTGTTAAAGGTTTTCAGGACCGAATCTAAACTCTAGTTAATTAGTATATCTACTTATATCTATAAATTAATAGAAGAACTATTTAAAACTACTTATTTATTATTATAAATCTAAATATTTAGGATTATATTATTAGTATTAAATAGTTATATTATTTTCAACTCCAGCTAGATACGGATAAAAATCGGATTATATAGCCCTCTAAGTATCCTACTACTTATAATTCTTTACCTCCTCTTCTTATATAATTAATTTAGCTAGTACGTAATAAGGAGGTAGAGCTAGATATCTAGTAACGCGACGCTCTATAAGAAAAGGACTAGTATTAGTAGTCTTATAGTCTAACTATCTATTATATTAAGGGTCTATTAAAACTGCTAAAACTATACTAGTCTCTTATAATCTATAGTCTAAATAAGCTTAGAGCTCCTATACGCCTATATATAATAAAGTCCGAACCTAATTTAAAGAAAGTCTATTCTCCTATTATTACTCTTATCTTAGCTAATACTTTCTACTTTAATATAAAGAGGAAAGAGAACGAGTTTTTCTCTACATCTCTATACAAAATCAAGCGGCTAATCAAAGATAAGTAAGCCCTAGAGCTAGAAGATAAGGCTAAAAATAAAGTACTAGTAAATCTCCAATTACTATCTAAATACTATAGATATTAAAATATATTTAGTAAAACTATAGCTTATTAATTACTAGAATACTACTCTTATAATTATAAGATTATCTTTATAGAACCTCTCTCTAATAGTTACAGTCTATTATATAAGTAGAATATTAAGAAGCTAAAAGTAACTAAGAAATATATTATAGATAATCTATAGTATAGGTATATTAAGTAGAGTTAGAGCTTTTTTATATTTCTAATTTTTTATATCTATAAATCTAATAGTAACCTATATATTTATATAGATTATTGTAAATTTAATATTCTTACCTATAAAAACGTATATCTAATACTATATATAGATAAACTCTTATCTAGACCTACTAAAGTAGTAATTTTTACTAAGTTTAATATTCGTACAGCCTTTAATAAGATTAGAATAGATTCTAGTTTTAAGAAATATACTACCTTTTAGACTCGATACAGAACCTATAAGTATAAAGTTCTACTTTTTAGATTATATAATAGTCTAGTAACTTACTAGTACTATATAAATAATATACTAATTAACTACCTAGATAACTTCTATATTACTTATCTAGACGATATTCTTATCTACTCTAAAGATAAGGTAATATATACTATCTATATTAAGAAAGTTCTTAAGAGATTATATTAAGTAGAGTTATAAGTTAATATTAAGAAGAGCGAATTCTATATTACCTAAACTAAATACCTTAGCTATATCCTCTTAAATAAAAGCCTTAAGATTAATCTAGAGAAGGTAGAAGTACTATATAACTAGTAGCTATCTACTACTATAATAGGTGTAAAATCCTTCTTAGGTTTTACTAGATTCTACTAATAGTTTATACTAGAATTCTCGCGTGTTATAAAGCTAATTATCGTACTATAGAGCCCTATAACCTCTTTTATATAGACTTTAGAATATAATATTACCTTTAAGAAATTAAAGTTAGCTCTATTAAGTATACTTACTTTCTACTACTTTAACCCTATATTAGAAATAAAAATGGAAACTAATACCTCTAATAGAGTAGTTGTAGAAGTACTATTATAGAAATATCCTAACGGAAAATAGTACTCTATAGTATTCTATAATAAGATTCTATCTAGTTTAGAACTAAACTAGAAGATTTATAATAAGAAACTATTCGCAATCGTTACTATATTTAAATAATAGAGGGTAAAACTTACTTTAGTAGCTACTAGGATTCTAGTATATATTAATTATCGCTTACTTAAATATTTTATAACTATAAAAGTACTTAATACTTGTTAAATTTATTAGACCGAAAAATTAGCTTAGTATTAGTTCTAAATCGAATATACCCTAAGTAAGAATAATATTAGAACAAACATTCTTAGTTATTATAAATAAGATATAGAAAACTTAAAAATAGCTTAAATTAATAACCGGTTAAAAGTTCTATTTAGACTATATTAACTTTACCCCTAAATTAATACTAAATTAGCCTAATCTTATATTACCTAAATAATAACTTAAGTAGCTATACTAAATATTATTAAAGGCTAAGAGTAGATTATATTACTAGACTCTCTAAAGTTAATTAACGTATTACTATAGAAAAACTAAGCCTCCTTCGCGTAGGAATATATACTTTTACCCTATAAGTATTAGATAGAGAATAGACTACTTTTTTACAACAATTATTTATATATTCTATTAGATTTAGACTTTTATATACGACTTATATAAGAGGCTTATAACTAAGTATCTTCCGTATACCTAAGCGCTATTAAAACCTATTAGTTACTATCCTAGAAGTACTATTAGAAGGGTATAAAGGCTACTTATAAACGATATATATAGAATTATATTCTATATTATAAAGCTTATCTAATATAAATCTAAACCCTAGGTTTTATCTACCTACTTCTTATACTAAATTAACTAATATAGTACCTATATATTAACTTTAAGAATTTTCCTATAGATAAGTTTAGATATAATTAGATTATAGTAGTAATTAATCGCCTATCTAAATAAATAGTATCTATCCTCTACTATTATATAATTAATATAAGGGGAATAGCTAAATTATTTATTTAATAGGTATACTACTTTAGCTATACGTCTAAAACTATTATTTTAGATTAAAGACCTTAGTTTATATCTAGTTTCTAATCCGAATTCTATTATATCTTAAGTGTAAAGATTAAACTATCTACTATTTATTATAAAGAGACTAACAGATAGATAAAAATTATAAATAAGTATATTAATTAGAAACTACGCCCTTTTATATCCTTCTACTAGAACAACTAGAGTTCTCTATTACTTATAATCGACTGAGTATAAGCGACTCTACCTTATATAACTATTAGAATATCCTTATATTAGATCTTATATAAATTTAAACCCTATTAGAGTTAGGATTAGAAATATTCTATTAATCCTATTACTATAATAGATAAATTAAATTATAAGAACGTTTTAGCTCTAGTAACTTATATATATATAGCCTAAGAAACTATAAAGGTTAATATTAAGAAGACTTAAGATTATATATAATCTATTATTAACTATTATTAGTAACTAATTAATTAGTAGATTAGTAATATAGTCTACTTAAATACTAAGAACCTTATAGTCTAGAAACTAAGCCGAAAGCTATCTAATTAATAGAAGGGCCCTTTTAAAGTACTAGAATAGGTTAAAAACTTATACTATCTATAGCTACCCCTAGAGTTAAAAATATATAATATCTTTATATTAAACCTACTATATAAAAACTTCTAGGACCTTCTACTAGAGTAAAAAACTCTAAAACCACCCGCTATTACTATTAAAGGGGTAGAAGAGTAGGAGGTTGAGGAAATACTAGCTAGTAAACTATATTATAAGACCCTTAAATACTATGTAAAATAGGTAAGATATAATTCTAACCTAGTCTAGTATAAAGCTTTAAATTTTATAGGTTTACTTTATAAGCTAAAAGCTTTTTATAATAAGTATCTGAATTAGCTAGAACCCCTAAAAACTCTAACTAAATAGATTAAGGTATATAAGAATAGTATAGAGAATATAGATTATCTAGTAGACGATAATATATAAGAGTTAAGTAGTAGATTTAAAAACTAAAGTATAGGCCTAAAATTACTCCTCTATAGAATCTAGAGGGTTTAATAGTAGGCTGTTAGATACCTCTCTAGTCCTCTTCTCCTCTACTCTTCTTCTCCTTCTTTCCTTCTAGACTCCCCTTAAACCTTCTCTATCTTATCTTTAACCGCCTAAAAGTACTATAATATTAGCTTAAAGGTTAGATATTAGAGCCTCTAGGGCTAAAACCTAATAGAGTAACTTAGTACTCTAGTAGAATAAAGCTACCTAGATACTAGTTATAGGAAGGCTATCTTCCTAACTCTTTATAACCTAGGTTATAAGCGCTAGGCTGTAAGTAGACTCTAAAATAGCCTTAAAAGCTACTTTTTTATCCTCCTTATCTCCTATATATCAGGCTGCTATCTATAGTTTAAGATGGCCCTAGAGGACTAGAAACTCCTCCTTATAGTAGGAGGGGATCTATAAGTACGTTAGTAGTAAATACCCTACTAGTATTAGATGCGATTTATATAGGGTTATACTTTTTATTTTATAAGGTATAATACTCGCATTTTTTTAATCTTAGAGACTAAAAGGTAAATATTATATACTACCTACGGGTGAGCGTATATATAGCTTAAAGGTAGATAATTTAGAAGGCTTTTAAAGAAGCTTTAGGAGGTAGATAGAGTAGTATATTAATTAATTTTTTCTAAGAGGTGTTAATAATACTTTAATAATTAACGGTTTTAGAGACGTATAATAATACGTATAGAATAGAAGTTATTATTTAGTTAAGGAAGCTTAGTTAATAATAATCTAGCAATATACTAAGACTAGTAAATACTTATTACTATACGCAACGAAATTGTAATATTAATAAACTATTATAATAGTAGTTACTAGCTAATATATAGGTTAATTATACTTACTATAAAAAAAAAAAAACCTTACTTAATATTATATTAATAAATATATCTCTATAGGCAACTACATATATTAGCTCTTACTAGTAAATACCTTTTTAAAGAAATTTCTTTATACTAGAACCTATCTATAATAGCCTCAATTCTCTCCCGAACTAGTATAGATAGAGACTATTAGCCTATAAAGAGGGGGGTAGTATAATAATACAAAGAAATCGTTCTATAAAAAGCTTTATATATAACCTTATCCTAAAGCTTTTTACTTATCTTATTCTACCCCCAGTTCTACCCCTTTTCCCTTCCGTATATAGTTATATACTCCCTTATAAGTAGTTTAGTAGTTCTTCTATATTCTTTAGTATAAGGCCTATAAGTATTAATAGAATTTCTAGGTTCCTAATCCTCTACGTACTCCTATATGCCTCTAAGTAGATTCATACTATATTCGGACCTATTATCTTACCTATACTGTTATAAAAAGCTTATATATATATTAGCTTTAGTAATAGAGCGTTAATATACTATATAAAAGATTAGTAGAAAGTTAAACTTTATAATATAGTAGATACTAGCTTATATAAACTTATTAATCTTACGCCTATATACTTTCTTTAATAGTAAAAAGTAGCTTCTATTTAAAAGCTATAGTAGATATAATAAATATACTAGTATATATAATAGAATAATATTCTTCTCTTTATAGAATAGTTGAAATTTAGTAGACTTATAGCTCTTATAGCTATTAATAACTAGTAGATAATAAGCGCCTACTATACGCTACTATATATACTAAAAGTTAAACTAGCTACTAATAACTTTAAAATTCTTATAGAGAGCTTTTTAATAGTTGTATTTTTAATAGAAGTATATTTTAAGCTTAAAAATACGATTAATAAAGTTTATTAGCTAGTTTTTACTAATCTAATTTATAGAGTAAGCTTTAAGTAAATAGTTAGTTATATCTTATATACTATCGATTATAGGAGAGTATCTATAAGATAATAGGTCTAGTATATACTATATTATAGTTAATTCTTCTAGTTTTATAAACTTCTTTAAATTAGGCTTATAATTATATTATAAAGGTTTACTAGTATATTAGTTTCTAAGTATTATTTAGAGGATACTATAAGTAGCTATAGTATTTTATATACTCTAAATTTAATCTTAATTAATAGTTAAGATAGTTAGTAATATCTAACCTTTTTAATAGATTAATTAAAGTTAAGGTAGTTACTATATTATATTATAAATAGGTAGAGTATAACTTCTTAATAAAAGTAGGTAACTTATTTAGATAGGTAACTTACTTATAAAATATATTAATAATAAACTTACTCTAATAAATCTCTTAGATAAGTTCTTATTAAAATACTTATTTAGTATTTTTAACTTATTCTAAAATTTTCTATAAAGTAGATTAAAACTAACTTATTTACTATTCTCTAGTTTAATTTTATAATTATATAATTATTATTTAAATAAGTTATCTATATTTTTATATAAAAAGATAGATAATAGATTATAATATTCTTTAAGTACTTTAATAATAAGGTTAGTATATACTTTTAGGGCTAGAGTTTTATTAATATTAATTATTAATATACCGAAGATTTTATAGTTAAATTACTAGAAAAGTTAAACTAGTAGTATAATATCTATATAATATATATCTAATTATAGTATAAACTTTAGGTATTTAGATTTAGATAGATTCTTTTAATTATAATCTTTATTTAAAATTAGGTTAATTTTAATTTTAAATTTTTTTAACTAGTATAATATTTTAAATAGTTAGTAATTATATTAAGTATAATTTAATAGGTAGAACTTTAAATAGTATTATTTAGACTTTAAGCTATATAAAAGTTATAAATTAATTACTTTAAAATCTCCTTTTATATTAAATTTAAGTAGTTTATAGTCTTTAATAACTATTTAAATAGTTTATTAATAGATAGTAGTATTAGTAGATTATAAATATTAAGTTAAGTATTAGTTAATAGTAAAAACTAGCTATTTATTTTTATAGTCTAGGTTTATATAATACTTATATATCTATAACTATTCTAGAATTAACTAGTATTTTTCTAAAATAATTATATAGAAATATATTATCTCTAAATAGTTTAAATATTAGAGAATTAAAATAACTAAATAGAAGATAATTCTTCTATAAAAAACTTCTCTATTAAAACTAGTTAAATATAAATTATTTAAAAGTTATATTTTTTAAAGTTTTAGAGTATATATAAAATCTCTATAAATATAGCTATAACTAGTAACTTTAATTTTAATAAGAATATTAATACTTTACTAGACTAAATCTTAATAGATTAAAAAAGAAGTTAGAATCTAATAATTCTATAACTATTTTTATAGAGGCTAGTTTTATAAATATATAGAAATTTAGTATAAGTATAATTCTAGAAGATAACTTACTTCTAAAATAGACTTTTTAGTAATATTCTAGTTAGTAAAATTAACTATATTTAAATATAAGAATAATAATCTTATCTATAAAATAATAAGTATATTAAAAATTAGTTAAAAAATTAGTTAAAGGATTAAAAGTAGAATCTATAAAGTATAATAGAACTTTAAGACCTATCTAATATAAGGCGACGAATTAGGCCTAATTTATAATAGATTAGGTATAGTACTATAGTACTATACCTGAAATAGGTTGTTAAAAGGGGGCGATCTATCTAACTATTACCCCCCCAATTTATTTACAACTAGTACTCTAACTATAATACTTTATATATAAAAACTATTTAGTAGAGTCTATTTATTCTACTTATAATACTATATTATCGCACCCGTACTAGTATAAGTCTATAATAAGGTTAGAAGGATATAGTTCTACTAGAATATATAGACGCTTAAACTAAGAGTATAATACTATATCTATAGTAGAAAAACCTATATATAAGTAAGTAGAACAGTACTATTACTAGAGGATATTAAGAACTATCTCTACTATCTACCTAAGTACTATATTCTAATATATAAGAAATATATAACTACTATATTAAATATTAATATATATCTATAGTATTATTATGGTATAATAATAGAATAGAGGAGGGTAATTATCGAGTATACTTGTTAGTAGCTAATTAGACTAGTAAAGGATATTTAGCTACCCGTACTATTTAGGCAACTAATACTAGAATTAGGAAAGCTGTTAAAAAGGTTCTAGTATAAGTAATCTAGATACTATATTACTACTAATATTAACATACTACGTATATATCTAAAGAAGAAATATAAGTAGATATAAATAGATAATAAAAGTAGGCTCTATTAGAAGGTTAAAGTATAGATATTCTTTCGGGCTAGTAGGCTATAGTAATATTTTATTATTAATATAGGCAGTTATAACTATAAACTAGCTATTCTTTATATAGAAGCTAATATTATATATAATTAGTTAGCTAGGTTTAAACTTATAAAATAGAGGGAAGAAAAAAAGGTATAAGTTATAAATGCGGAGGTAGTAAAGACTGATAAAACTAGGTAGTTTAAGTAAATAGAGTAGCTAGAGTATCTAGTAAAGTAGAATTGAGTATATCTCATATATTAGATTTAACTACCTAATTAAAGTAAGGTAAAACTTTAGTAGGTAGTAAAGCTAGTTAAACTATTAGTTAAGTAGAGTATTAGAGGGTTATTATTATTTATATAAGAGATAAGATAGTAGTTTAAAAGTACTTAGTAATATAAGATAGATAGGCGTCTACTTACTTAACTATAGAACTCTAAGAGTTAGGTAGTATACGCTAGCTATATTATTAAGTTTATCTACTACTTTCTCTATATTATTACTAATAAAGAAATTTAAGTTATATAGTTTAGTTATAGTAGTAATAGTAATAATAGTAATAATAATAGTATAGTATTAGATAATAGCGCGAGTTCTAGGTCTAGTAGAGCTAGAAGTAGTACTAATAGCAATAATAATAGTAATAGTAGCCTCTATTATAAGTACTATAAGAAGAAAAAAATAGATTAGATAGAAGACGCGCGCGAGCTATTCTATTAGTAAAATAAGTAGAAGAAACTAATAATAGTACTATAAGTTATATTAGATAGAGATAGTAAGAATATTTAGCTTAGGGTACTACTAGATATACTTATATTATTTATTTTTTAATTAATAAACAATTAGCTATTTAATAATAAGCTTACTAGCGTATAAAAAGTTTATTATACTAATAGCTAGTAATTTAGATAATACTTACTAGTTAAAAGATAAGAAGATATTCTATCTTAATAGCTAGCTAATCTATATTAGCTAGTTCTATAAGATAGTATAGGATATAGTAGCTAAAATAGAGGAGATACTCTAGTAGGAGCTATATTAGACGGCTATAGCTAAGGACTAGTTTACTATCCAACTAGAGTAGCTTATTAATAATATTATATTTATATAGTAGAGTATATTTTTTATCTATTATTATAATAATCAGCTTAATAATAAGCTTAAATAGATACTTATTTAAGTTAGGTAGATAGAAGCTGATTAGCAGCTACAGTTAAAAGACGGCTTATAGAGTAAATAATAGGTAAAGTAGTACTTATAATAGGTAGATTACTTCTTAGAACTACTAATAGTTAGTATATATATAACTTTAGGGTAGTCTAGATAAGAGTTAAAGATTATAATAATATAGTATTATAATAGAGTATTATAGAACTATAATATCTTTATAGTAGACGAGTAGATTATAATAGTAGTCTACTATTATAAATTACAATTCTAGTAGAATAAGCTGAAAATAGTACTATACTTTCTACTATCGCGGCTAGAGTAGGTAATAGTAGTATATTTAGCTTACGTACAGCCATTTTAAGAGTATCTAAATATTAAGGTACTTAGTAATAGCTTTAACAACTATATATAGGCGGATTAATATAGGCTATAAAAGATAGACTAACTAATATATGTGCTTAAGCGTAAGACTAGTAAATAGATAGGTATTAAGCTATATATACTAGACTACCGATATATAGCTATTAGTATTAGTAGAAAAGTAGTTGAAAAGTCGTTCAGCAAAGGATATTAGGATAAAATAGGAGAAGTTAAAGAAGCTGAAGTAAATAAGGAGAAAAAGAGTATACTAGAGTTATAGAGTATATAGATAATATAAATAGAGATTAGGAACTATAGTATACTAATTAATATTATTAAGTATTTTAGTATACGTTTAATTAAAGTATTTTAACCGCTTAGTATACTATAGTATTACTTTTTAGGGCTCGACGGGGATAAAGAGATATTAGAGGTAAGGTAGATAGGTAGTTAAGGCTAGACTAGGGTAAAGAAGTAGTAGCAGTATAATAATAATAGTAAAGGGTTTATAATATAAGAAAAGAAAGTATAGGCTTAAAATAGAAGAGAGAAAGGGCTTTAAAAGGTAATATAGCAGGTGCTTAGATAAGAAGAGATTAGCTTCTACTTAGCCGAGTAAGAACAAGCGATATATATAGTACTAGGCGGGTAGATACTACTTATTATAGTACTCCTATCTAATATAAGGCGACGAATTAGGCCTGATTTATAATAGATTAGGTATAGTACTATAGCGCTATATCCAAAATAGGTTGTTAAAAAGGAGTAATTTATCTAACTATTACCCCCCTAATTTATTTACAACTAGTACTCTAACTATAATACTTTATATATAAAAACTATTTAGTAGAGTCTATTTATTCTATATATAATACTATATTATCGTACCTATACTAGTATAGAGCTATAATAAGGCTGGAAAGATATAGTTCTACTAAAATATATAGACGCTCGAACTAAGGGTATAATACTATATCTATAGTAGAAAGACCTATCTAATATAAAGTTATAAATTAGACCTAATTCATAATATATTAGATATAGTACTATAATACTATACCTAAAATAGGTTGTTAAAAGGGGGTAATTTATCTAACTATTACCCCCCTAATTTATTTATAACTAGTACTCTAACCGTAA
Source organism: Lojkania enalia (assembly GCA_010094045.1). NCBI lineage: Eukaryota > Fungi > Ascomycota > Dothideomycetes > Pleosporales > Lojkania > Lojkania enalia. Next base: position 81,334 of record ML986729.1, read on the forward strand.
TACTTTATATATAAAAACTATTTAGTAGAGTCTATTTATTCTACTTATAATACTATATTATTATACTTATACTAGTATAGGGCTATAATAAGGCTAGAAGAATATAGTTCTACTAGGATATATAGATACTCGAACTGAGAGTGTAATACTATATCTATAATAAAAAGACCTATATATAAGTAAGTAGAATAGCGCTATTACTAGAGGATATTAAAAACTATCTCTACTATCTACCTAAGCACTATATTCTAATATATAAGAAATATATAACTACTATATTAAATATTAATATATATCTACAGTACTATTATAGTATAATAATAGAGTAGAGGAGGGTAATTATTAAATATACTTATTAGTAGCTAATTAGACTAGTAAAAAATATCTAGCTGCCTATACCGTTTAGGCAACTAATACTAGAATTAGAAAAGCTACTAAATAGATTCTAGTATAAGTAATCTAAATACTATATTACTACTAATATTAATATACTATATATATATTTAAAGAAGAAGTATAAATAGGTATAGATAGGCGATAAAAGTAGGCTCTATTAGAAGGTTAAAGTATAGATATTTTTTTAGGCTAGCAGGCTGTAGTAATATTTTATTGTTAATATAAGTAGCTATAACTATAAGCTAGCTATTCTCTATATAGAGGCTAATATTATATATAATTAGTTAGCTAGGTTTAAGCTTATAAAGTAGAAGAAAGAAGAGAAGATATAGATTATAAATATAGAGGTAGTAAAGACTAATAAAACTAGGTAGTTTAAGCAGATAGAGTAGCTAGAGTATCTAGTAAAGTAGAATCAAGTATATCTTATATATTAAATCTAGCTACCTAACTAAAGTAAGGTAAAACTTTAGTAAGCGGCGAAGCTAGTTAAGCTATTAGTTAAGTAGAATATTAGAAGGTTATTATCGCTTGCGCGAGAAATAAGATAGTAGTTTAAAAGTACTTAATAATATAAGGTAGATAAGCGTCTACTTACTTAACTATAGAACTCTAAGAGTTAGGTAGTATATACTAGTTATATTATTAAGTTTGTCTACTACTTTCTCTATATTATTACTAATAAAAAAGCTTGGGCTATATAGTTTAATTATAGTAGTAATAGTAATAATAGTAATAATAATAGTATTGTATTAGATAATAGCGCGAGTTTTAGGTCTAGTAGAGTTAGAAGTAGTACTAATAGTAATAATAATAGTAATAGCAGCCCCTATTATAAGTACTATAGGAAGAAAAAAATAGATTAGATAAAAGATATATATAAGCTATTCTATTAGTAAAATAAATAAAAGGAACTAGTAATAGTATTATAGGTTATATTAGATAGGGATAGTAAAAACGCTTAGTTTAGGGTACTACTAGATATACTTATATTATTTATTTTTTAATTAACAGGCGATTAGCTATTTAGTAGTAGGCTTATCTATTTTCTCGCTATACTAGGGATTAATACTAAAATAGACCGCTTATATACAGCAAAGAACTACTTATATATACTAGTTAGTATAGTATACTACGTGCGCGTACTAAGTATAGAGAAGCTACTTCTAGCGGTAAAGTATAATAAGTAGACAGACGAGGACTAAAAGTATTTTCTACTTATATAGTAGAAGTTTCTAGCTAATAGATTATTTAGTCTAATAAGTAAGATAATTAGCTTACTAGTATATAGAAAGTTTATTATACTAACGGCTAGTAATTTAGATAACGCTTACTAGTTAAAGAATAAGAAAATATTCTATTTTAATAGCCGGCCGATCTATATTAGCTAGTTCTATAAGATAGTATAGGATATAGTAGCTAAAGTAGAGAAGATATTCTAGTAGAAGCTGTATTAGACAGCTAAAGCTGAGGACTAGTTTACTATCCAGCTAGAGTAACTTATTAATAATATTACGTTTATATAGTAGAATATATTTTTTATCTATTATTATAATAATCGGCTTAATAATAGGTTTAAATAGATACTTACTTAGGCTAGATAGATAGAAGCTAATTAGTAACTCTAGTTAAGAGACGGTTTATAGAGTAAGTAGTAAGTAAAGTAGTATTTATAGTAGGTAGATTACTTCTTAAAACTGCTAATAGTTAGTATATATATAACTTTAAAGCAGCCCAGGCGAGGGTTAGAAATTATAATAATATATTATTATAATAGAGTACTATAAAACTATAATATCTTTATAGTAAATAGGTAGATTATAATAGTAGTCTACTATTATAAATTGCAATCCTAATAAGATAAGCTAAAGGTAGTACTATACTTTCTACTACTATAGCTAGGGCAGGTAATAGTAGTATATTTAGCTTATATACAGCCGTTTTAAAAGCATTTAAATATTAAGGTACTTAACGGCAGCTTTAACAACTATATATAAGCGGATTAATATAGGCTATAGAAGATAGATTAACTAACGCGCGTGCTTAAGCGCGAGATTAGTAAATAGGTAGGTATTAAGCTATATATACTAGACTACTAATATATAGCTATTAGTATTAGTAGAGAAGTAGTTTAAGAGTTGTTTAGTAAAGGATATTAGGACGAAATAGGAAAAGTCGAAGAAGCTAAAGTAGATAAAGAGGAAGAAAATATACTAGAACTATAAAGTGTATAGATAATATAGATAAAGATTAGAAACTATAATATACTAATTAATATTATTAAGTATCTTAGTATATACTTAATTAAGACGTTCTAGCCGCTTAATATATTATAGTATTATTTTTTAGGGCTTAATAGGGGTAAAGAGATACTAGAGGTAAGGTAGATAGATAGTTAAGGCTAGACTAGGGTAAGAAAGTAGTAGTAGTATTATAATGATATAAAGAAATTATTCTATAAAAAGCTTTATCTTTTCGCTTATCTTATTCTACCTCTAGTTCTACCCCTTTTCCTATCCGTATATAGTTATATACTCCCTTATAAGTAGTTTAGTAGTTTTTCTATATCCTTTTATATAAGGCTTATAAGTATTAATAGAATTCTTAGGTCCCTAAACCCCTATATATTCCTATATACTTCTAAGTAGATTTATATTATATTTAGACCTATTATCTTACTTATACTATTATATTATATAGAAAAACTTAATACTACTAATAATAGCCTCTTTAATAATATTATATCGATTATTTATTTAAATATATTTAAATCTAAAATATATCTAATTTAGTTTAGATTATAATACTTATATACTATTATATTAAATTATTTAATATTTAGATAGAATCTTAAAAACTTTTTATTAATTAAAGTCTTTAAGTTTAGAACTTCTTATCTTCTATAATTAGGATTGCTTTTAGAAAAGCCGCGTAGAGTATATTTAGGTAGAAATTTAGAGACTACTAATAACCTATTAAAATTAGAGGCAACTACTAATATCTAACTATAATTTACCTTCTAATTCCTATACTAGAATTAATATATATATAAATTATAGTAAGAGTAAACTTCTATCTATATATATAGAATAACTATTACCTTTTATAAGAGGCCCTGTAATAAGTAGACCCCTCTTTATAAGGCTGGTAGTAAAGAACCTATCTAATTCGGAGGGAAATTAGAGTAAACTAACCTTTAAGGAATAAATCACAATTTTATAAGAGGAGATTATACGCTTAATATAATAGAAAATAGCTAGTCTTAATTAACCTCTATAAACTACTAAATCAGTACTAATAATATACTAAGAAACTTTTATAACTCCTCTAGTAAGAAACCTCTTAGCTATCTTTAAGCCTTTTTAAGTCTACCTTACTAAATATATACCTAAGATCGAAAGCTTTATAGATAGTAATAAATCTATATTTAAATAATAGTAAGCTTTAATTTTAAACTAACTTAAGATTAATATAGATTACTATTAGATAGAGTATATATATATAGTATTAGTATAGAGATATACTTCTAGTATTGTAAAAGGGTATTTAGAGCTAAAATACCTAGCTAAATCGGACTAGTATTAGTTTAAGAATACTAAAGAAATAATTTTACTTCTACAATTATATTTTATTATAGATAATAAAGAGATAGAGGTGCGATAGGCGTTTTAGGTCTTAAAGATAAATAAGAGAGAAGTATTTCTAACTTTTAAAGCTCGTTTTATTAGTATAGCTATTAGAGGATCTATATTCTAATTTAAGTAGTTCTTCTACTTATAGAATAAGATTCTCCCCAGCCTAAAAATATTAAACCTTAGCTTTAAACTTATATAAAAAGGCTTCTTTAATACTATAGTCGCCTATTTAACAGCCTATAATATAGAAAAGAGGAGTATTTCTAACCTTCTAGAATAAACTATTAGCCTATAGGTTGCAGCTAAAATAAATTTAGATTAGTACTAGAAAGCTTTTAAGAGTTTATCTAAAATAACCTATAATCTAATACTACCCTAATCTACTCTAATATTAATACCTTATTCTACTATAATCGCTCTCTAATAATCTAGTAAGACTTTTATACCTAAAAGATATATAACTCTAGATAATTACTATAATTATAGTAAACTAGAATACTTTATAAACAAATATATAGTCCTTAGAATATAAGAGATAGAGGTTAAATAAGAGAAGATTAAGGAAGAAGAGTTCTTAGATATAAATAAGTACTACCTAAATAGTTCTTAGGTAGGAAATAGAAACGCCTAGAAAAACTCTCTATTCTAAACTTAAATAGGTATAACTTATTAAATATTAATTTATTATATTTGTTTAGAGGAAAGTACTTCTAAATTCCTACTATTCTATATTTAAAAGGCGTTAGTATACAACTAAACGCTCTTATTAATACTAGTACTTAAAGTTTTCTATTCCTTAATTCTATAGTAGTTAAATTACTCTTTTAAGCCCTATATATATTAATACAGTACTTACCCTTTAAAATTACTGTTAAAGGTTTTTAGGACTAAATTTAAACCCTAGTTAATTAATATATCTACTTATACCTATAAATTAATAGAAGAACTATTTAAAACTACCTATTTATTATTATAAACCTAGGTACTTAGAATTATATTATTAGTATTAAATAGTTATATTACTTTTAACTCTAGCTAGATATAGATAAGAATTGGATTATATAGCTCTTTAAGTATTCTACTACTTATAATCTATTACCTCTTCTTCTTATATAATTAACTTAGCTAGTATATAATAAGAAGGTAAAGCTAGATATCTAGTAACGCGACGCTCTATAAGAAAAGAACTAGTATTAGTAGTCTTATAGTCTAATTATCTATTATATTAAGAGTTTATTAAAACTGCTAAAACTATATTAATCTCTTATAACTTATAGTTTAAATAAGTTTAGAGCTCCTATACGCCTATATATAATAAAGTTTAAATCCGATCTAAAGAAAATCCGTTCTCCTATTATTGCTTTTATTATAGCTAATACTTTCTACTTTAATATAAAGAGGAAAAAGAACGAGTTTTTCTCTACGTCTCTATACGAAATTAAGCAGCTAATTAAAGATAAGTAAGTTCTAGAGCTAGAAGATAAGGCTAAAAATAAAGTACTAGTAAATCTTCGATTACTATCTAAATACTATAGATATTAGAATATATTTAGTAAAATTATAGCTTATTAATTACTAGAATACTACCCTTATAATTATAAGATTATTCTTATAGAACCCCTCTCTAATAGTTACAGCCTATTATATAAATAGAATATTAAAAAGCTAGAAGTAACTAAAAAGTATATTTTAAATAATTTATAGAATAGGTATATTAAGTAGAGTTTAAACTCTTTTATATCTCTAATTCTTTATATTTATAAATTTAATAGTAACCTATATATTTATATAGATTATTATAAACTTAATACTCTTACCTATAAGAATATATATCTAATACTATATATAGATAAACTTCTATTTAGACCTATTAAAGTAGTAATCTTTACTAAGTTTAATATTTACGCAGCTTTTAATAAGATTAAAATAGATTCTAGTTTTAAGAAATATACTATCTTTTAGACTTAATATAGAATCTATAAGTATAAAGTTCTATCTTTTAAATTATATAATAGCCTAGTAACTTACTAGTACTATATAAATAATATACTAATCGATTACCTAGATAACTTCTATATTACTTATCTAGATAATATTCTTATCTACTCTAAAGATAAGGTAATATATACTATTTACGTTAAGAAAGTTCTTAAAAGATTATATTAAATAGAGTTATAAGTTAATATTAAGAAGAGCGAATTCTATATTACCCGAACTAAATATCTTAGCTATATTTTCTTAAATAAAGGCTTTAAGGTTAATTTAGAGAAGGTAGAAGTACTGCGTAACTAGTAGCTACCTACTATTATAATAGGTGTAAAATCCTTCTTAGGTTTTACTAGATTCTACTAATAGTTTATACCAGAATTCTCACATATTATAAAGCTAATTATCGTACTATAAAGCCCTATAACCTCTTTTATATAGACTTTAGAATGTAATATTACCTTTAAGAAATTAAAGTCAGCTCTATTAAGTATACCTACTTTCTACTACTTTAACCCTATATTAGAAATAAAAATGGAAACTAATACCTCTAATAGAATAGTTATAGGAGTACTATTATAGAAATATTCTAATAGAAAATAGTACCTTATAGTATTCTATAGTAAGATTCTATCCGGTTTAAAACTAAACTAGGAGATTTATAATAAGAAACTATTCGCAATTATTATTATATTTAAATAATAGAGGGTAGAACTTACTTTAGTAGCTACTAGAACTCTAGTATATACTAATTATCGCTTACTCAAATATTTTATAACTATAAAAGTACTTAATACTTGTTAAATTTATTAGACTAAAGAATTAGCTTAGTATTAATTCTGAATTAAATATACTCTAGATAAAAATAATACTAAAATAGATATCTTTAGTTATTATAAATAAGATATAGAAAACTTAAAAGTAGCTTAAACTAATAACTAGTTAAGAATTCTACTTAAATTATATTAACTTTACTCCTAAATTAATACTAAATTAGTCTAGTTCTATATTATTTAAATAATAACTTAAGCAGCTATACTAAATATTATTAAAGGCTAGAAGTAGGTTATATTACTAGACTTTCTAGAGTTAATCAACGTATTACTATAGGAAAACCGAGCCTCTTTTATATAGAAACGTATACTTCTATTCTATAAGTATTAGATAGAGAATAGACTACTTCTCTATAATAATCGCTTATATATTCTATTAGATTTAGGCCTTTATATATAACTTATATAAGAGGTTTATAACTAAGTATCTTCTATACACCTAAGTACTATTAAAATCTATTAGTTACTATTTTAGAAGTATTACTAAAAGGGTATAGAAGCTACTTATAAATAATATATATAGAATTATATTTTATACTATAAAGTTTATCTAATATAAATTTAAACTTTAGGTTTTATCTACTTAGTTTTTATACTAAATTAACTAATATAGTACTTATATATTAATTTTAAGGATTTCTTTATAGATAAGTCCGGATATAATTAGATTATAGTAGTAATTAATTACCTATCTAAATAAGCTATATCTATTCTCTACTATTATATAATTAATATATAGGGAATAGCTGAATTATTTATTTAATAGGTAAACTACTTTAGCTATATACCTGAAACTATTATTTTAGACTAAAGACTTTAGTTTATATCTAGTTTCTAGTCTAAATTCTACTATATCTTAGATATAAAGATTAAACTATCTACTATTTATTATAAAGAAACTAATAGATAGATAGAGATTATAAATAAGTATATTAATTAGAGACTGCGTCCTTTTATATTCTTCTACTAAAATAACTAGAGTTCTCTATTATTTATAATCGACTAAGTATAAGCAACTCTACCCTATATAACTATTAGAATATTCCTATATTAGATCTTATATAGATCTAAACTCTATTAGAATTAGGATTAGAAATATTCTATTAATCCTATTACTATAATAGATAAATTAAATTATAAGAACGTTTTAACTTTAATAACTTATATATATATAGTCTAGAAAACTGTAAAAGCTAATATTAAAAAGGCTTAGAATTGTATATAATCTATTATTAACTATTATTAATAACTAATTAATTAGTAGATTAGTAATATAATCTACTTAAATACTAAAAACTTTATAGTTTAGAGACTAAGCTAAAAGCTATCTAATTAATAGAAAGGCTCCTTTAAAATACTAGAGTAGGTTAAAAACTTATATTATTTATAACTACCTCTAGAATTAAATATATATAATATTTTTATACTAAATCTACTATATAAAAACCCCTAGGATTCTCTACCTAGATAAAAAGCTCTAAAACTACCTGCTATTACTATTAATAGGGTAGAAGAGTAGGAGGTTAAAGAAATACTAGCTAGTAAATTATATTATAAAACCCTTAAATACTATATAAAATAGGTAGAATATAATTCTAATCTAATCTAGTATAAAGCTTTAAACTTTATAGGTTTACTTTATAAGTTAAAAGCTTTTTATAATAAGTATCTAAATTACCTAAGACCCTTAAAAGTTCTAACTAAATAGATTAAGGTATATAAAGATAGTATAGAGAATATAAATTACCTAGTAGATAATAGTATATAAAAGTTAAGTAGTAGATTTTAAAAACTAAAGTATAGACCTAAAATTACTTTTCTATAAAATTTAGAGGGTCTAATAGTAGGCTATTAAATACTTCTCTAGTTCTCTTCTCCTCTACTTTTCTTCCTCTTTCTTCCCTCCGGACTTCTCTTAAACCTCCTCTATCTTATCTTTAGCCGCCTAAGAGTACTGTAATATTAGCTTAAAGGCTAGATATTAGAGCTTTTAGAGCTAAAATCTAATAGAGTAATTTAATACTCTAGTAGAATAAAGCTACCTAGATATTAGCTATAAAAAGACTATCTTCTTAACTTCTTACAATCTAGGTTATAAGTACTAGACTATAAACGGACTCTAAAATAGCCTTAAAGGCTACCTTTTTATTCTTCTTATCTTCTATATATTAGGCTGCTGCCTATAGTTTAAGATAGCTCTAAAGGACTAGAAACTCCTCCTTATAGTAGAAGGGGATCTATAAGTACGTTAGTAGTAAATATTCTACTAGTATTAGATACGATTTATATAGGGTTGTACTTTTTATTTTATAAGGTATAATACTCGCATTTTTTTAATCTTAGAAACTAAAAGGAAAATATTATATACTACCTATAAGCGAGTATATATATAGCTTAAAGGTAGATAACCTAGAAGGCTTTTAAAAAGGTTTTAAGAGGTAGATGAAGTAGTATATTAATTAATTTTTTCTATAAGGTGTTAGTAATACTTTAATAATTAATAGTTCTAGAGATATATAATAATATATATAGAGTAGAAGTTATTATTTAGTTAAAGAAGCTTAGTTAATAGTAACCTAGTAATATACTAAGGCTAGTTAACGCTTATTACTATATATAACGAAATTGCAATATTAATAAACTCTTATAATAGTAGTTACTAGCTAATATATAGGTTAATTATATATACTGTAAAAAACCTTACTTAATATTATATTAATAAATATATCTCTATAAGTAACTATATATATTAGCTTTTACTAGTAAATATCTTCTTAAAGAAATTTCTTTATACTAGAACCCATTTATAATAGCCCCAATTCCCTCCTAAACTAGTATAGATAGGGACTATTAGCCTATAAAGAGGGGGGTAGTATAATAATACAAAGAAATCGTTCTATAAAAAGCTTTATCTTTTTACTTATCTTATACTACCCCTAGTTCTACCCCTTTTCCCATCTATATATAGTTATATACTCCCTTATAAGTAGTTTAGTAGTTTTTCTATATCCTTTTATATAAGGCCTATAGGTGTTAATAGAATTTTTAGGTTCTTAAACTCTTATATACTTCTATATACCTTTAAATAGATTTGTACTATATTTAGACCTATTATCTTACCTATACTATTATAAGTATAATAATAATAGTAAAAGGTCTATCTAATATAAGATAATAAATTAGACTCGATTCGTAATAGATTAGATATAGTACTATAGTACTATACCTAAAATAGGTTGTTAAAAGGGGGTAATTTATCTAACTATTACCCCTCTAATTTATTTACAACTAGTATTCTAACCGTAATACTTTATATATAAAAACTATTTAGTAGAGTCTATTTATTCTACTTTTAATACTATATTATCGCACCTGTATTAGTATAGAGCTATAATAAGACTAGAAGAATATAGTTCTACTAGAATATATAGACGCTTAAACTAAGGGCATAATACTATATCTATAGTAGAAAGACCCGTATATAAGTAAGTAGAATAGTACTATTACTAGAAGATATTAAAAACTATCTCTACTATCTACCTAAATACTATATTCTAATATATAAGAAATATATAACTACTATATTAAATATTAATATATATCTATAGTACTATTATAGTATAATAATAGAATAGAGGAGGGTAATTATTAAGTATATTTATTAGTAGCTAATTAGACTAGTAAAGAATATTTAGCTGCCTATACTATTCAGGCAACTAATACTAGAATTAGAAAAACTACTAAATAGGTTCTAGTATAAGTAATCTAGATACTATATTACTACTAATATTAACACGCTATATATATATCTAAAGAAGAAGTATAAGTAGGTATAGATAGATAATAAAAGTAGGCTCTATTAGAAGGTTAAGGTATAAATATTCTTTTAGACTAGCAGGCTATAGTAATATTTTATTATTAATATAAATAGCTATAATTATAAACTAGTTATTTTCTATATAGAGGCTAATATTATATATAATTAGTTAGCTAGGTTTAAACTTATAAAGTAGAAGAAAGAAGAAAAAGTATAAGTTATAAATGCGGAGGTAGTAAAAACTAATAAAACTAGGTAGTTTAAGTAGATAGGGTAGCTAGAATATCTAGTAAAGTAGAATTAAATACATCTCGCATATTAGATCTAGCTACCTAACTAAAATAAGATAAAACTTAGTAGGCGGCGAAGCTGGTTAAACTATTAGTTAAATAGAGTATTAGAGGGTTATTATTACTTATATAAGAGATAAGATAGTAGCTTAAAAGTACTTAGTAATATAAGATAGATAAGCATCTACTTATTTAACTATAGAACCCTAAGAGTTAGGCGGTATATACTAGCTATATTATTAAGTTCGTCTGCTACTTTCTCTATATTATTACTAACGAAGAAGTTTAAGCTATATAGTTTAACTATAGTAGTAATAGTAATAATAGTAATAATAATAGTATAGTATTAGATAATAGCGCGAGTTCTAGGTCTAGTAGAATTAAAAGTAGTACTAATAGTAATAATAATAGTAATAGCAGCCTCTATTATAAGTACTATAAAAAGAAAGAAATAGATTAAATAGAAGACGCGCGCGAGCTTTTCTATTAGTAAAATAAATAGAAGAAACTAGTAATAGTATTATAGGTTATATTAGATAAAGATAGTAAGAATATTTAGTTTAGAATACTACTAGATATACTTATATTATTTATTTTTTAATTAATAAGCGATCGGCTATTTAATAGTAGACTTATCTATTTTCTTACTATACTAGAAATTAATACTAAAATAGACTACTTATATATAGTAAAAAACTATTTATATATACTAGCTAGCGTAGTATACTATATACGTATATTAGGTGTAGAGAAGCTACTTCTAGTAGTAGAGCGCGACGAGTAGATAGATAAGAACTAGAAGTATTTTCTACTTATATAGTAGAAGTTTCTAGCTAATAGATTATTTAGTCTAATAAGTAAGATAATTAGCTTACTAGTATATAAAAAGTTTATTATACTAACAGCTAGTAATTTAGGTAATACTTACTAGTTAAAGAATAAGAAGATATTCTATTTTAATAGCCGGCTGATCTATATTAGCTAGTTTTATAAGATAGTATAGAATATAGTAGTTAAGATAGAGGAGATACTCTAGTAGGAGCTATATTAGACAACTAGAGCTAAAGACTAATTTACTATCTAGCTAGAGTAGGTTATTAATAATATTATGTTTATATAGTAGAGTATATCTTTTATCTATTATTATAATAATTAGCTTAATAATAGGCTTAAGTAGATATTTACTTAAGCTAGGTAGATAGAAGCTAGTTAGTAGCTCTAGTTAAAAGACAGCTTATAAAGTAAATAGTAGGTAAAGTAGTACTTATAGTAGGTAGATCGCTTCTTAAAACTACTAATAGTTAGTATATATATAACTTTAGGGCAGCTTAAGTAAGAATTATAGATTACGATAATATAGTATTATAATAAGGTACTATAAGACTATAATATCTTTATAGTAGATAGGTAGATTATAATAGTAGTCTACTATTATAAATTATAATCCTAGTAGGATAAGCTGAAGGTAGTACCGTACTTTCTACTACTACAGCTAAAGTAAGTAATAGTAGTATATTTAACTTATATATAACTATTTTAAAAGTATCTAAATATTAAGGTATTTAGTAGCAGCTTTAACAACTATATATAGGCGGATTAATATAGGCTATAGAAGATAGACTAACTAATGCGTATACTTAAGTATAAAACTAATAAGTAGATAGGTATTAAGCTATATATATTAGACTACTAATATACAGCTATTAGTATTAGTAGAAAAGTAGTTAGAGAGTTGTTTAGTAAAAGATATTAAAATAAGATAGGGGAAGTTAAAAAAGCTAAAGTAAATAAAAAGGAAGAAAATATACTAGAGTTATAGAGCGTATAGATAATATAGATAGAGATTAGAAACTATAGTATACTAATCGATATTATTAAGCATCTTAATATATACTTAATTAAAACGTTCTAGCTACTTAATATACTATAGTATTACTTTTTAGGGCTTAATAGGGGTAAAGAGATACTAGAGGTAAGGTAGATAGGTAGTTAAGGCTAGACTAGGATAAGAAAGTAATAGTAATATAATAATAATAGTAAAAAACTTATAGTATAAAGAAAGGAGGTATAGGTTTAAAATAGAAGAGAGAAAGAGTTTTAAAAGGTAATATAGCAGGTGCTTAGGTAAGAAGAGGTTAGCTTCTACTTAGCTAAGTAAGAGTAAGTAATATATATAATACTAGGCGGGTAGATACTACTTATTATAGTATTCTTAACTAGTAGAGGAAAGAGCTTACTATTTACTATACTAGTTTACTTAAATTAATATAGGGTAATAGTAGTAGTAGTACCGTACCGGGCGCTTATTAAGAATTTAGTTAAGCGGATTCGAGAGAGTAGGATTAACTATATAGAATAGAAGTATAGTAAGAATAATCTAATAGTAGTAGTAGTAGTTAGTATAAATATAGCAGGCGATATAATAAGTAATAGAAATTTTATTAGCTATATAAGAATATTTAATAGTAAAAAGCTGCAGTAGTAGATTATAGTAGATAAGTATTATCTTATTTTTATATCGAGTAACTAACAGCCGAAGCTAGTAAAGCTAAAAAATCTACAGCTACTACTATACCTAGTAGTACTACTTATAATAATACTACTACTAGTATAAGAGGCTAAATTAGAAGAGAATATATTAGTTTAGTATATAATATATATCTAAGCGAGTATAGTATAGCTAAATATATAATATTTAATATTATAGTATAAGTAGGGGTAGATATAGGAGATAATATTAGTAATATATTAGCGGTAGGTACAGCAGCTTAAAAAATAAAGGAAGAAAGGAGTAGTATACTACTATAGTAAAGCATAATATAAAGTAATAGCTAAAATACTAGATAGTAGATACTATTATACTAGAGATATAGAGCGAGCTAGATAATTAGAAGAATAGCTTAAAGAAGGTAGACTTATAGTAGTTACGTTAGTATTAGGTATAAGAGTAGATTTCCCGGGGATTATATTTATACTATATATAGGGATGCTATAGAATATAATTAACTTTACTTAGAAAAGTAAATATAGTAGATAAATAAGCGAGTAGGTAGATTTAGTAATTCTTATAGAGGAGGGTAAGGTAGAGTAAAAGATAAAATAAAAGGGGGAGAAACTAAATGTATAAGCGATAGGGAGGTTTATTATAAATAGTAGATATTAGCGAGGGCTAATAAATAGCTATCTTAATAAGAAGTAGATAAGCTATAATAATATTAAGTTAGCTAGATATAACTAATATAGAGAGGGTATTAGTAAGTAGTAGGATAGGTAGTATAAGATAAGTTTAGTATAGTAGTAGGTTTATATAATAGTATAGGTAAGATATTAGGTCTGAATACGGTACAAATCTACTTAGAGGTATATAGAAGTATATAGGGGATTAAGGACCTAGAAATTCTATTAATACCTATAAGCCTTATATAAAAGGATATAGAAGAACTACTAAACTACTTATAAGGAAGTATATAACTATATATAGAAGAGAAAAGGGGTAGAACTAGGGGTAGAATAAGATAAGTAAAAAGCTTTAAGATAAGGTTATATATAAAACTTTTCGTGGAACAATTTCTTTGTATTATTATACTACCCTCCTTCTTATAAACTAATAGTCCCTATCTATACTAGTTTAGGAGGGAATTAGGGCTATTATAGATAGGTTCTAGTATAAAGAAATTTCTTTAAAGAGGTATTTACTAGTAAGAACTAATATACGCGGTTATCTATAGAGATATATTTATTAATATAATATTAAGTAAGGTTTTTTTTTATAGTAAGTATAATTAACCTATATATTAGCTAGTAACTACTATTATAATAGTTTATTAATATTACAATTTCGTTATATATAGTAATAAGTATTTACTAGTCTTAGTATATTACTAGGTTATTATTAACTAAGCTTCTTTAACTAAATAATAACTTCTACTCTATATATATTATTATGTATCCCTAGAACCGTTAATTATTAAAGTATTACTAACGCCTCTTAGAAAAAATTAATTAATATACTACTCTACCTACCTTTTAGAGCCTCTTTAAAAGCCTTTTAGATTATCTATCTTTAAATTATATATATACTCGCCCGTAGGTAGTATATAATATTTACCTTTTAGTCTCTAAGATTAAAAAAATGCTAGTATTATACCTTATAAAATAAAAAGTATAACCCCGTACAAATCGTATCTAATACTAGTAGGGTATTTACTACTAATATACTTATAGATCCCCTTCTACTATAAGAAGGAGTTTCTAGTCCTCTAGGGCTATCTTAAACTATAGGTAGTAGTCTAATATATAGGGGATAAAGAGGATAAAAAGGTAGCCTTTAAGGCTATTTTAAAGTCTACTTATAGTCTAGTACTTATAGTTTAGGTTATAAAGAGTTAGGAAGATAGTCTTCTTATAGCTAGTATCTAGATAGCTTTATTCTACTAGGGTACTAAATTACTCTATCAGGTTTTAACTTTAAAAGCTCTAGTATCTAGCTTTTAGGCTAATATTATAATGCTCTTAGGTAGTTAAGGATAAGATAGAAAAGGTTTAGGGGGAGTCTAGAAGAAAAGAAGAGAAAGGAGAGTAAAGAAGAAGAGAACTAGAGAGGTATCTAATAGTCTACTATTAGATCTTCCAGATTCTATAGAGGAGTAATTTTAGGCCTATACTTTAGTTTTTAAATCTACTACTTAACTCTTATATATTATTATCTACTAGATAATCTATATTCTCTATACTATCCTTATATACCTTAATCTATTTAGTTAAAGCTTTTAAGAGTCCTAGCTAATTCAGATACTTATTATAAAAAGCTTTTAGCTTATAAGGCGAACCTATAAAATTTAAAGCTTTATACTAGACCGGGTTAAAATTATATTCTACCTATTTTATATAGTATTTAAAGGTCTTATAATATAGCTTACTAGCTAGTATTTTCTTAACCTCCTACTCTTCTACCCTTCTAATAGTAATAGTAGGTAGTTTCGGAGCTTCTTACTTTAGTAGAGGGTTCTAGAGGTTTTTATATAGTAGGTTTAGTACGAAAATATTATATATTCTCGACTTTAAGAGTAGTTATAGATAGTATAAGTTTCTAACCTATTCTAGTATTTTAAAAGAGCCCTTCTATTAATCGGATAACTTTTAGCTTAGTCTCTAAACTATAAGATTTTTAGTATTTAGATAGACTATATTACTAATCTACTAATTAATTAGTTACTAGTAATAGTTAATAATAGATTATATATAATTCTAAGTCTTTTTAATATTAGTCTTTATAGTTTCCTAGGCTATATATATATAAGTTATTAGAGCTAAAGTATTCTTATAATTTAATTTATCTATTATAGTAATAGAATTAATAGAATATTTCTAATCCTAATTCTAATAGAGCTTAGATCTATATAGAATCTAATATAGAGATATTCTAATAGTTATATAGGGTAGAGTTGCTTATATTTAGTTAATTATAGGTAATAGAGAACTCTAGTTATTTTAGTAGAAGGATATAAAAGAGCGCAGTCTCTAATTAATATACTTATTTATAATCTCTATCTATCTATTAGTCTTTTTATAATAAGTAGTAAATAGTTTAATCTTTACGCCTAAAATATAGTAGAATTTAGACTAGAAACTAAATATAAACTAAGGTTTTTAATCTAAAATAATAGTTTTAGATATATAGTTAAAGTAGTATACTTATTAAATAAATAATTTAGCTATTTCTCTTATATTAATTATATAATAGTAGGAAATAAATACTACTTATTTAGATAGATAATTAATTACTACTATAATCTAATTATATTTAGACTTATCTATAAGAAAATTTTTAAAGTTAATATATAGGTACTATATTAGTTAATTTAGTATAGAAAGTAAATAGATAAAACCTAGGGTTCAGGTTTATATTAGATAAGCTTTATAGTATAAAATACAATTTTATATATATCGTTTATAACTAGCTTCTATACCCTTCTAGTAGTATTTCTAAGATAGTAACTAATAGGTTTTAGTAGCGTTTAGGTATATAGAGGATACTTAATTATAAGTCTCTTATATAAGTCGCGTATAAAAGCCTAAATCTAATAGAATATATAAGTAATTATTATAGAAGAGTAGTCTATTCTCTATCTAATACTTATAGGGTAGAAGTATATATTCTTATATAAAGGAGGCTTAGTTTTCTTATAATAATATATTAATTAACTCTAAAGAATCTAGTAATATAATCTACTTCTAGCCTTTAATAACATTTAGTATAGCCGCTTAAATTATTATTTAAGTAATATAGAACTAGACTAATTTAGTATTAATTTAAGAGTAAAGTTAATATAGTTTAAATAAAACTTTTAACTAGTTATTAGTTTAAGCTACTTTTAAATTTTCTATATCTTATTTACAATAATTAAGAATATTTACTCTAGTATTATTCTTATCTAGGATATACTCGATTTAAAACTAATACTAAACTAATTCCTTAGTCTAATAAACTTAATAAGTATTAAGTACCTTTATAGTTATAAAATATTCGAGTAAGCGATAATTAGTATATACTAGAGTCCTAGTAGCTATAGAAGTAAGTTCTACCCTCTATTACTTAAATATAGTAATAATTGCGAATAGTTCCTTATTATAGATTTTCTAGTTTAGTTCTAAACCAGATAGAACCTTACTATAGAACGTTATAGAATACTATTTTCTATTAGAATATTTCTATAATAATACTCTTATAACTATTCTATTAGAGATATTAGTTTCTATTTTTATTTCTAATATAGGGTTAAAGTAGTAGAAAGTAGATATACTTAATAGAGCTAACTTTAATTTCTTAAAGGTAATATTATATTTTAAAGTCTATATAAAAGGGGTTATAAGGTTCTATAATACGATAATTAGCTTTATAATACGCGAGAATTCTGGTATAAACTATTAATAGAATCTAGTAAAACCTAAGAAGAATTTTATACCTATTATAGTAGTAGGTAGCTATTAGTTATATAGTACTTCTACCTTCTCTAGATTAACCTTAAAGCCTTTATTTAAGAAGATATAACTAAAGTATTTAGTTCAGGTAATATAGAATTCGCTCTTCTTAATATTAACTTATAATTCTATTTAATATAATTTCTTAAAAACTTTCTTAATATAGATAATATATATTATCTCGTCTTTAAAATAGATAAAAATATCGTTTAGGTAAGTAATATAGAAGTTATCTAGGTAGTTAATTAGTATATTATTTATATAGTGCTAGTAAGTTACTAGACTGTTATATAATCTAAAAGGTAGAACTTTATACTTATAGGTTCTATATTAAGTTTAAAAGGTAGTATATTTTTTAAAACTAAAGTTTATTCTAATCTTATTAAAAGCTGTATAAATATTAAACTTAGTAAAAATTACTATCTTAATAGGCCTAAATAGGAGTTTATCTATATATAGTATTAGATATATATTTTTATAGGTAAGAATATTAAATTTATAATAATCTATATAAATATATAGGTTGCTATTAGGTTTATAAATATAAAGAATTAGAGATATAAAAAAGCTTAGACTCTATTTAATATATCTATTCTATAGATTATCTATAATATACTTTTTAGTTACTTCTAGCTCCTTAATATTCTATTTATATAATAAGCTATAACTATTAAAGAGAGGTTCTATAAGGATAATCTTATAATTATAAGAGTAGTATTCTAGTAATTAATAAGCTATAGTTTTACTAAATATATTCTAATACTTATAGTATTTAGATAGTAATTAGAGATTTACTAGTACTTTATTTTTAACCTTATCTTCTAGCTCTAGGGCTTACTTATCTTTAATTAGCTATTTAATTTCGTATAGAGATATAGAGAAAAACTTGTTCTCTTTTCTCTTTATATTAAAGTAGAAAGTATTAGCTAAAATAAGAGTAATAATAGAAGAATAGATTTTCTTTAGATTAGATTCGGACTTTATTATATATAAGTATATAAAAGCTTTAAGCTTATTTAGACTATAAGCTATAAAAGATTAATATAGTTTTAATAGTCTTAGTAGACCTTTAATATAATAGATAGTTAGACTATAAAACTACTAATACTAGTTCTTTTCCTATAAAGCGTCGCGTTGCTAAATATCTAGCTCTACCTCCTTATTATATATTAGCTAAGTTAATTATATAAGAAAAGGAAGTAATAAATTATAAGTAGTAAGATACTTAAAAGGTTATATAATCCGATTCTTATCTATATCTAGCTGGAGTTAAAAGTAATATAACTATTTAATACTAATAATATAATCTTAAGTATTTAAGTCTATAATAATAAATAGGTAGTTTTAGATAGTTCTCCTATTAATTCGCAAGTATAAGTAGATATACTAATTAACTAAAGTTTAGATTCGGTTCTAAAAACCTTTAACAGTAATTTTAAAGGGTAAACGCTATATTAATATATATAAAGCTTAAGAGAGTAATCTAGCTACTATAAAATTAAAGAATAGGAAGTTTTAGGCGCTTCTATTAATAAGAGCGTTTAGTTATATATTAACGCCTTTTAAATATAGAATAGTAGGAATTTAGAAATACTTTCCTCTAAATAAATACGATAAATTAATATTTAATAAATTATACTTACTTAAGCTTAAAATAGAGAGTTTTCTTAAGCGTTTCTATTTTCTACCTAAAAACTATCTAGATAGTACTTATTTATGTTTAAAAACTCTTCTTTCTTAATCTCCTTTTATTTAACTTCTATTTCTTATACTTTAAAGACTATATATTTATTTATAAAGTATTCTAGTTTACTATAATTATAGTAATTATCTAAGGTTGTATACTTTTTAGGTATAGAAGTTTTACTAGGTTATTAGAGAGTAATTATAGTAAAATAAGGTATTAATACTAGAGTAGATCGGAGTAGTATTAGATTATAGGTTATCTTAGATAAACTTTTAAAAGCCTTCTAGTACTAATCTAAATTTATTTTAGCTATAATCTATAAACTAACAGTTTATTCTAAAAGGTTAAAAATACTCCCCCTTTCTATATTATAGGCTGTTAAGTAGGCGACTATAGTATTAAAAGAGCCTTTCTATATAAGCTTAAAGCTAAGGTTTAATATCTTTAAGTTAGGGAGAATCTTATCTTATAGGTAGAAAAACTACTTAGATTAGGATATAGATCCCCTAATAGCTATACTAATAAAGTAAGCTTTAAATATTAGAAATACTTCTCCCTTATTTATCCTTAAGACTTAAAACGCCTATTATACCTCTATCTATTTATTACCTATAATAAAATATAATTATAGAAGTAAAATTATTTCTTTAATATTCTTAAACTAATACTAGTCTAATTTAACTAGGTATTTTAGCTCTAAATACCCTTTTATAGTACTAGAGGTATATTTCTATACTAATACTATACGTATATATTCTATCTAATAGTAATCTATATTAATCTTAAATCGGTTTAAGATTAAAACTTACTATTATTTAAATATAGGTTTATTATTATCTATAAAACTTTTAATTTTAGGTATATATTTAGTAAAATAAACTTAAAGGGGCTTAAAAATAGCTAAAAGATTTCTTACTAGAGGAGTTATAAAAGTTTTTTAGTATATTATTAGTTCTAATTTAGTAGTTTATAGAGGTTAATTAAAACTAATAGTTCTCTATTATATTAAGCGTATAATCTCCTCTTATAAAATTACGATTTATTCCTTAAAAGTTAGTTTACTCTAATTTTCCTCTAAATTAGATAGGTTCTTTATTATAAGCCTTATAGAGAGGGGTCCGCCTATTATAGGACCCTTTATAAAAGGTAATAGTTGTTTTATACGCGTAAATAGAAGTTTACTTTTATTATAACTTATATATATATTAATTCCGGTATAGAAATTAGAAGGTAAATTATAGTTAAATATTAGCAGTTACTTCTAATTCTAATAGATTATTAATAGTTTTTAAGTTTCTACCTAGATATACTCTATATAGCTTTTCTAAAGGTAATCCTAATTATAGAGGATAGAAAGTTCTAAACTTAAAAGCTTTAATTAATAAAAGGTTTTTAAAATCCTATTTAGATAACTAAATAATTTAATATAATAATATATAAATATTATAATCTAAATTAAATTAGATATATTTTAGACTTAGATATAGTTAAATAAATAATTAATATAATATTATTAAAGAGACTATTACTAGTAGTATTAAATTCTTTTATATAATATAATAGTATAGGTAAAATATTAGGTCTAAATATAGTATAAATCTATTTAGAGGTATATAGAAGTATATAGAGGATTAAGGACCTAAGAATTCTATTAATACTTATAGGCCTTATATAAAAGGATATAGAAGAATTACTAAGCTACTTATAAAGGAGTATATAACTATATATAGAAGGGAAAAGAGGTAGAACTAGGGGTAGAATAAGATAAGTAAAAAGCTTTAAGATAAGGTTATATATAAAACTTTTTATAGAACGATTTCTTTATATTATTATAGTTTAGAAGATACTAAAGAAGTTATATAAAAGATATATAGTATATTAGATAATAGAAGAGGTAGAGATAGAAGAATAGTAGAGATATAAAATAATATAGTATATAGTATAATCTAAGATAAATAGAGTTAAACTAGATAGCTTTCGGATAAAAATACGCGATAGAGGAGAGAGTTATAGCTACTAATAATACTAAGTTAGTTAGAAGTACTATATAACTAGGTTAGATATAAGTAATTAATATTAGTAGCTAAATGTAATAGTACTACTAGCTTAGGCGGTAGTAGAAGTTAAGAAGGAGGCTTAAATAATCTAATAGTATAGCTATTTAGGGGAATTTAATAGGGATTAGAAGGCGTATATAGAATAGTTAGGAAAAAGGTACTCTTAATAAGTTTAAGAAGAGTATTTTAATAACGTAATAGTAGTTAGTATTTAAATTATACTCTTTATA
>ML986729.1:104335-126184 GCA_010094045.1 Lojkania enalia
CTAAAAAGTTATATTATTTAGAGTACCTTTATACTAGTATATATTTATTATATAATATAGATCGCGATACTTAGATTACTTATATATTATAGTCCTATAATACTAGTTTGTTTCTAATTCTTTCTAGTAGTAAAGCGGGATATTAAAGTTACGAAGTTAGAGGAGAAGATTTATCTAGCCTAAAAAGAGTTAGAACAACTTTTTAATAAGGTAGTAGTAGCTTATATAAAGATCTAGCGTCTTTAGAAAATTTGTAAATAAGTAAAGTATAGATAGATAGAGGGTTATAAATATATATAGAAGCAGCTTAAGAAAAAGAAAGAGGTAAATTATAAGACGGGTTTTCTTTCTAAAATAGAGTCGCCTCCTGTAATATAGCTAATATTATTTAATTCTACTACTTTATCTTTAAGTTTTTTTTATAAGTTTAAGTTTTATAATATACCTATAATATTATAGAGCTAAGGTTTTCTTCTAATTTTTAGGTATTATTTTATAGATTCCTATATTTATCTATTCCTAACTATTTTATTAGATAATACTATTTACTATTCTATATTTTGTATTTTATTATTTTCTTAACTTTCTATTCCTAGTCTTCTCTATATACGTCTATATTATATACTACTAGTTTAGCGTTTTAAGGTATCTTTTCTATAAATATAATATAGAAGGTTAAGTAGATTTTTATAGTTGTAGATAATTTAAGTTAATAGTTTACAAGTAATATTTATTCCTTAATTTTATATAGTCTAATTTTAATATAGTCTAGTTTACTACTTAGTTGTTTACTTTAAATATTTTATTATAGTAGCTAAACTTTTTCTCTCTTCTTAAAATAAGGTAGTTATTTATATTTCTTATTATAGTATTTCTTTATAGTATATTATAGGAACTAGAGATCTTTCTTTAGTAAGTCTTACATTTATTAAATAATCTCAACTTATTTTTATAGTTAGGGTACTTATAATACTATTTTAATTAAAATATTATATATTTTTAGTTTATACCTATAGTTTACTATAAATAGTAATACTCTAGTTATACTATATATAGTACTATTATACGCGAGTTATACTATTAGTAGTAGTATTATCTAATTATTTTATCTATAGTTAAGATAGTACTATAGGTATTACTCTACTATTTAGTTTATTTATTCTATTTATCTATCTATTTATAAGTAAAATACTATAAATATCTTATATTTAATTTCTAGTAAGTTTATAATTATTTACTAAAACTTTAAAGTAAACTTAATATTTTAGTCTATAATTATTTTCTAAAGTATCTTATATTATATAATAATCTATTTTAAGAAAATGTTTGTAACCTATTCTACTAATAATACTTTATTATAAGGGATAAAGTAGGTATATTTTATAAGTTTATCTACAATTATTATAATAGAGTTATATACTTCTCCCTTCAGGTAATCTTTTAACTTTAGTAGCTTAATAATAAAGTCTATAGTAACTTCTATCTATAGTCTAGTTAGTATTTCTAGGTTTTATAATAGTCTATAAGATATATATCTATTAGATTTATTCTATTAGTAGTTTATATATTCCTATAATATATTTTTTACCTATTCTCTTACTTTAGGAAAGTAGAATCCTCTAAAGATTCGTTCTAGTATTTTCTCTATTTCTTAGTATCTATAAATAGGGGCTTTATAGAATTACCTAATAAATTCTTTTCTAACTTTAGCTAGTATATAGATTCGACTATAGATGTATAGCAGTCTATCTATCTATTCTAGTTCTTATTCTTAGAGTTCTTTAGGTATCCTATCTATTACTAATCTAATTAGTATTATCTAGCTTACTTCTTTAATAATAGTTATTACTATAAGTTATAGGTAATTATATACTATACTTCTATCTTATTATCTTCTTAGTAGTATAGCTGTAGTTCCTTTCTCTTACTTATATTCTAGTAGTCTACTTAATATATCTATTCTTTAATTCTATTTTCTACTAATATAGATAATTTTAAAGTTAAATATAGCTAGTTTTTATAACTATTTAACTTATCTAGAGGTAAGAGTTTTAGTAGTAAGGAAGGTAGTAAGATTCTTATAATTATAATAGACTTCGGTTTACTATTTTACTTCTTATAGATACACACGCTATTCTTTAAAATATACTATAATAGCTAGAAATTTTTAGTTATATATATTATAATTTATCTCTACTAGTATAAGTTTTTATAAATAGTATACTACTAGGTATTATTTTCTATTATAGATTTATATAAGGATTCTAGCTATTCTTATTCTTAATATATCAGTTTCTATAAGAGCTTTCTTTTCTAAATTATAGAGTTTTAGTACTAGTTCTTACTAAAATTATTTCTTAACTTCTTAGAAGGCTTTTTCTTATTTATTTTCCTATATAAAGGTAATATCTTTCTTTAATAGTTAAGTTAGGGGTGTAGTTATATTACTCTAATTATTAATAAAGGTTCGATAGAAGTTGTAAAATCTTATAAAAGATTAGATATTTTTAACTAACTTTAAAGTTAGCTAGTCTCTAATTACTACTAATTTATCTAAGTCTATTTATAGTTATTCTAGTTTGATAATAAATCTTAAGTAGTTTATTTATATAGTATAAAATTTATATTTTCTTACTTTAAAGTATAATTTTACTACTTATAATACGCGTAATACTTGTTTAATATATTTCTTATATTCTTACTTTATTTTTAAGTATACGAGAATATTATTTAAATAAACTATATAGAATTGTTTAAGGTATAGTTTTAGTACCTTATTAATTTATTTTTAGAAAGTAGCCGGTATATTAGTAAGTCTAAATAGTATAACTAGATATTTAAAGAGTCCTCTTTTTATTCTAAATACTATTTTCTATTTATCTTCTTCTTTAATATAGATTTAATAGTACACGTTCTAGATATCTAATTTTATAAAGATAGTAGCTTCTTTTAATTAGTTTCTTAAATTATAAATAAGTAGTAAAGGATATTAATCCTTAATTATAATATTATTAAGGGTGTAATAATTAATATATATTTATAGGTTAGTTATTTCTTTCTTATCTATAAAGAGTATAGGGTATACTACTAGTAAGTTTAATTCTCTAATTATTTCTTTCTTTAGGTATTTATCTATATATTATTCTAGAGCCTCTATTTCTCTTAATATTAGGCTGTATATTAGTCTATATCTAAGTTCTTTTTCTAGTTATAGTTTAATTTTATAATTATATTCTCTATATTTAAGTAGGTATTATAGTAGTTCTTAGAGTTGTTTTATTAAATATTAGTATTCTTTAGATATACTATATAATACGTTTTCTATTAGAAATAATTCTTTTACTACTTCTTTTACTATTATAGTAAGTTATTTCTTAATTAGTTAACTAGAGTTTTTAAAGATAATTCGTCCCGTTTACTAATTTATTTAAGAGTTTTCTTCTTTTAACTATAGAATTCCTAGGATAATATTATAGTTAGTAATCTCTACAATTTAGAATATTTGTTCTTATTAGGTTATTTCTAGAATTTTAAACTCTCCTAGTTCTATAGTATATATAACTTTCTTCTAAAAATCTTTCCCTTCTATAGTTTAAATTATATAAGGTCGTTCTAGTTATATTATAGGTATTCCTTTTCTAGTAATATAGTTACTAGCTATAAAATTCTTTATTACTCTACTATTAATAAGTATATATACTTTATAGCTGTAGTACTATCTAGGTATTATAAGGTAGTATTCTCTTATATTTCTATATAACTAAGTTATTTTAGGCTAGTAGACTATTACTTCTTTTATAGATATATATTTTAGATATTTCCGTTCTAGATATTTATACTATAACCTTCTTCTAGTATATACTTTAGATAGTAGAGGTCTAAATTTAAGTACTATATAATTTTAGGTTTATTTAATAACTTTCTATTCTATTATAGCTTCTTACTTTATAGGATTTTCTAGTACTTTATCTTTATTTAGTTGTTTTAGCTATATACTTATATTTTCCTTTCTTCCTTAGTAGGCCTTATACTGTCGTTTAATATATAATATCTATACTATCTTAAAATATACTAGATAGTATTAATTTATATAGGGGTTATTATCTTCTCTAATCTAATAATCCTATTCTTATTTATATTATAATACTTTTAGTATCTAGTATTTTACTAGTACTTTACTTTATAAAAAAACTACTACTTTCTATACTATATATATAACTTTATCCTAATCTATTATATTAAGGTACTCTTCTATTACTTTTATAGTTTCTATCTATTTTTAGAAATATAAGAAGCGGATTTCTCTAGAGTAGGTATTTTACTATTCTTCGTAAACGCTAATAATATCTTATTCTAGTCCGTTTTTATTATAGAATCTTATAGATAGTTCTTCCTATAGAGTAATTAAAGAAGCCGGTATTCTTTATTTATACTCGATTATTCTTTATTAGTATATAGAATATACTCTAGATACTAGCTTAAGTATTAGTATTCTAGTAGTAGCTTCTTCTATTTATAACAGGGTATTTATTTCTTTATCTTTATCTAATTCTTCTTAAACTTCTTCTAACCATCTTTTTATATGTTCCTATATTACTATAAGTTGTATTTTCTTCTAAAGCTAATATCTTATAGCTTTTTTAAGTTGTTAATATATTTAATACTTATCTTTACTATAGAAGGACTAATATAGAGTTCTTTATTCTATAATTATAGCTAGTTTTTCTTTACCTGCTTCCTGCGGTTTATCTTCTATAAGCTAGTTTCTTCTTTCTTTCTTTTTACTTCGATATTTCTTTACTATATATCTTAATTTCTAATAGTTATAGTACTTAATATCTTTCTTTTAAGTCTTCTTTTCCTAAGTCGCCTATAATTTAGGCTTCTTTTCTCTAGTAGCACTTAGATCTATAGATCTGCTTACGTTAGTAGCTTTTATTAAGAAATATACCCTTTAGTAGTATACTTATCTTTCCTTATTTTTAAACTAGTATAGTTTATTATTAATTCTCTTTACTAGTTAAAAATATAATACTAGATCCTGTGGTTACTCTATATATATTATTACTCTTCTTATTTCTATTTTTAATCCTCTACGGAATTTTACTATTATATTATAATTGTTCTAGACAACTTTATTCAAGAGCTATTAAAAGCTTAATATATACAAGATAATAGATCCTAGTTAAACTAGATTATAGAGTCTATCTTCTACTACTTATACTTTATTAATATCTTTAAATACTAGTTTAAGTTTCTATTAGAAGTATACTAGGCTTATAAATATTACCTTAGTTTTACTCTTCTAATATTCTTCTATATAGTTCTTAAAATCTATTAGAAAGGACTGGAACTAGTTAAATAGTTTACCTATTAAGTATACTCCTATAAATAGTACTTTCTTATTCTTATATTAAATAATATTAAGGTTAGTATTAATATAAATCTTTACTACTACTAGGAATCTTTTAAGTTTAGACCTAGTTCTATTAAACTTATTAAGTAGTACTAGTTTAATTTATTATTAGTAATATATTATTAGTAGTATTCTTTTAACATATTTAAGTTTTTAGATAATTCCTATCTAATATAAAGCGATAAATTAGGCCCGATTTATAATAGATTAGGTATAGTACTATAGTACTATACCCGAAATAGATTATTAAAAGGGGGCGATTTATCTAACTATTACCCCCCTAATTTATTTATAACTAGTACTCTAACCCTAATACTTTATATATAAAAACTATTTAGTAGAGTCTATTTATTCTACTTATAATACTATATTATTACACCCGTACTAGTATAGGGCTATAATAAGACTAGAAGAATATAGTTCTACTAGAATATATAGACGCTCGAACCGAGGGCGTAATACTATATCTATAGTAGAAAGACCCGTATATAAGTAAGTAGAATAGTACTATTACTAGAGGATATTAAGAACTATCTCTACTATCTATCTAAGTACTATATTCTAATATATAAGGAATATATAACTACTATATTAAATATTAATATATATTTACAGTACTATTATAGTATAATAATAGAGTAGAGGATGGTAATCGTTAAGTATACTTATTAGTAGCTAATTAGACTAGTAAAAGATATTTAGCTGCCTATACTATTTAGGTAACTAATACTAGAATTAGAAAAACTACTAAATAGATTCTAGTATAAGTAATTTAGATACTATATTACTATTAATATTAATATACTATATATATATCTAAAGAAGAAATATAAGTAGATATAGATAGATAATAAAAGTAAGCTCTATTAGAAGATTAAGATATAAATATTCTTTTAGGGTAGTAGGCTGTAGTAATATTTTATTATTAATATAGATAGTTATAACTATAAACTAGCTATTTTCTATATAAAGGCTAATATTATATATAATTAGTTAGCTAGATTTAAACTTATAAAGTAGAAGAAAAAAGAAAAAATATAGGTTATAAATATAGAGGTAGTAAAAACTAATAAAACTAGGTAGTTTAAGTAGATAGGGTAGCTAGAATATCTAGTAAAGCAGAATCGAGTATATCTTGCATATTAAATCTAGCTATCTAACTAAGGTAAGATAAAACTTTAGTAGGTAGTAAAGCTAGTTAAACTATTAGGTAAGCAGAATATTAGAGGGTTATTATTACTTATATAAGAGATAAGACAGTAGTTTAAAAGCGCTTAGTAATATAAGATAGATAAATATCTGCTTACTTAACTATAAAACCCTATCTAATATAAGATAATAAATTAGGCCTGATTTGTAATAGATTAGGTATAGTACTATAGTACTATACCTAAAATAGGTTGTTAAAAGGGGGTAATTCGTCTAACTATTACTCCCCTAATTTATTTACAACTAGTACTCTAACCCTAATACTTTATATATAAAAACTATTTAGTAGAGTCTATTTATTCTACTTATAATACTATATTATCGCACCCGTACTAGTATAGAGCTATAATAAGGCTAAAAGGATATAGTTCTACTAGAATATACAGACGCTTAAACTAAGGGTATAATACTATATCTATAGTAGGAAGACCTATATATAAGTAAGTAGAATAATACTATTACTAGAAGATATTAAGAACTATCTTTACTATTTACCTAAGTACTGCGTTCTAATATATAAGAAATATACAACTACTATATTAAATATTAATATATATCTACAGTACTATTATAATATAATAATAGAGTAGAGGAGGGTAATTATCGAGTATACTTATTAGTAGCTAATTAGACTAGTAAAGAATATCTAGCTGTTTATACCGTTCAGGTAACTAATACTAGAATTAGAAAAGCTGCTAAATAGGTTCTAGTATAAGTAATCTAAATACTATATTACTACTAATATTAACATACTACGTATATATCTAAAGAAGAAGTATAAGTAGATATAGATAGGTGATAAAAATAGGCTCTATTATAAGGTTAAAGTATAGATGTTTTTTTAGGCTAGCGGGCTATAATAATATTTTATTATTAATATAGGTAGTTATAACTATAAGCTAACTATTTTCTATATAGAGGCTAATATTATATATAATTAGTTAGCTAGGTTTAAGCTTATAAAGTAGAGGGAAGAAGAGAAAATATAGGTTATAAATACGGAGGTAGTAAAGACTAATAAAACTAGGTAGTTTAAGTAGATAGAGTAGCTAAAATATCTAGTAAAGTAGAATCGAGTATATCTTATATATTAGATCTAGCTACTTAACTAAAGTAAAGTAAAACTTTAGCAGGCGGCGAAGCTAGTTAAACTATTAGTTAAGTAGAGTATTAGAAGGTTATTATTAC
Source organism: Lojkania enalia (assembly GCA_010094045.1). Lineage (NCBI taxonomy): Eukaryota > Fungi > Ascomycota > Dothideomycetes > Pleosporales > Lojkania > Lojkania enalia. The sequence goes on from ML986729.1 coordinate 112,149, forward strand.
TTATATAAGAGACGAGACGGTAGTTTAAGAGCGCTTAATAATACGAGGTAGATAGGCGTCTACTTACTTAACTATAGAACCCTAAAAGTTAGGTAGTATATACTAGCTATATTATTAAATTTATCTACTACTTTCTCTATATTATTGCTAATAAAAAAGCTTAGACTATATAGTTTAACTATAATAGTAATAGTAATAATAGTAATAATAATAGTATAGTATTAGATAATAGCGTAAGTTCTAGGTCTAGTAGAGCTAGAAATAGTACTAATAGTAATAATAATAGTAATAGCAGCCCCTATTATAAGTACTATAAGAAGAAAGAAGTAAATTAGATAGAAGACGTACACGAGCTATTCTATTAGTAAAATAAATAGAAGAAACTAGTAATAGTATTATAGATTATATTAGATAAAGATAGTAAAAATACTTAGTTTAAAGTACTACTAGATATACTTATATTATTTATTTTTTAATTAATAGGCGATTAGCTATTTAATAGTAGACTTATCTATTTTCTTACTATACTAGGGATTAATACTAAAATAGACCGCTTATATATAGTAAAAAACTACTTATATATACTAGCTAGTATAGTATACTATATACGCGTATTAGGTATAGAGAAACTACTTCTAGTAATAGAGTATAATAAGTAGATAGATAAGAACTAGAAATATTTTCTACTTATATAGTAGAAGTTTTTAGCTAATAAATTATTTAGTCTAATAAGTAAGATAATTAACTTACTAGTATATAAGAAGTTTATTATACTAATAACTAGTAATTTAGATAATACTTACTAGTTAAAGAATAAGAAGATATTCTATCTTAATAGCTAGCTAATTTATATTAGCTAGTTCTATAAGATAGCACAGGATATAATAGCTAAGATAGAAGAGATACTCTAGTAGGAGCTATATTAAACAGCTAGAGCTAAAAACTAGTTTACTATCCAGCTAGAATAGTTTATTAATAATATTATATTTATATAGTAGAGTATATTTTTTATCTTTTATTATAATAATTAGCTTAATAATAGGTTTAAGTAGATACTTACTTAGGCTAGATAGATAGAAGCTAGTTAGCAGCTCTAGTTAAGAGATAGCTTATAGAATAAGTAGCAGGTAAAATAGTACTTATAGTAGATAGATCGCTTCTTAGAACTACTAATAGTTAATATATATATAACTTTAGAGCAGTTTAAATAAAGGTTAGAGATTATAATAATATAGTATTATAATAGAGTATTATAGAACTATAATATCTTTATAGTAGATAGGTAGATTATAATAGTAGTCTACTATTACAAATCGCAATCCTAGTAGGATAAGTTAAAGGTAATACTATACTTTCTACTACTATAGCTAGGGTAGGTAATAGTAGTATATTTAGCTTATATATAGCTATTTTAAAAGTATCTAAATATTAAGGTACTTAATAGTAGCTTTAGCAACTATATATAGGCGGATTAATATAAGCTATAAAAGATAGACTAACTAACGCGTGTACTTAAGCGCGAGACTAGTAAATAAATAGATATTAAGCTATATATACTAGACTACTAATACGCGGCTATTAGTATTAGTAGAAAAGTAGTTAGAGAGTTATTTAGTAAAAGATATTAGGACGAGATAGGGGAAGTTAAAGAAGCTAAAGTAGATAAGGAGAGAAAGAGTATACTAGAGCTATAGAGTATATAGACAACGTAGATAGAGATTAGAAACTATAGTATACTAATTAATATTATTAAGTATTTTAGTATATACTTAATTAAGATGTTCTAGCTATTTAGTATACTATAATATTACTTCTTAAGGCTTAATAGGGGTAAAGAGACACCAGAGGTAAAATAGATAAGTAGTTAAGGCTAGACTAGGGTAAGAAAGTAGTAGCAGTATAATAATAATAGCGAAAGGCCTATCTAATATAAAGTAATAAATTAGGCCTAATTTATAATAAATTAGATATAGTACTAAAATATTATACCTAAAATAGGTTGTTAAAAGGGGGCGATTTATTTAACTATTACCCCCCCAATTTATTTATAACTAGTACTCTAACTATAATACTTTATATATAAAAACTATTTAGTAAAGTCTATTTATTCTATTTATAATACTATATTATCGTACCTATACTAGTATAGAGCTATAATAAGGCTAGAAGAATATAATTCTACTAGGATATATAGACGCTCGAATTAAAAGCGTAATACTATATCTATAGTAGAAAGACTTATATATAAGTAAGTAGAATAGTACTATTACTAAAGGATATTAAAAACTATCTCTACTATCTACCTAAGTACTATATTCTAATATATAAGGAATACGTAACTGCTATATTAAATATTAATATATATCTACAGTACTATTATAATATAATAATAGAGTAGAGGAGAGTAATTGTTAAGTATACTTATTAGTAGCTAATTAGACTAGTAAAGAACGTCTAGCTGCCTATACTGTTTAGGCAACTAATGCTAGAATTAGGAAAGCTACTAAATAGGTTCTAATATAAGTAATCTAGATACTATATTACTACTAATATTAACGCACTACGTATATATCTAAAGAAGAAATATAAGTAGGTATAAATAGGCGATAAAAGTAGGCTTTATTAGAAGGTTAAAGTATAGATATTCTTTCGGGCTAGCGGGCTATAATAATATTTTATTATTAATATAGGTAGCTATAACTATAAACTAGTTATTCTTTATATAGAAGCTAATATTATATATAATTAGTTAGCTAGGTTTAAATTTATAAAATAGAGGAAAGAAGAAAAAGTATAGATTATAAATATAGAGCTAGTAAAGACTAATAAAACTAGATAGTTTAAGTAGATAGGGTAGCTAGAGTATCTAGTAAAGTAGAATCGAGTGCATCTTATATATTAGATCCAGCTGCCTAACTAAAATAAAGTAAAACTTTAGTAGGCGGTAAAGCTAGTTAAACTATTAGTTAAGTAGAATATTAGAGGGTTATTATTACTTATATAAGAGATAAGATAGTAGTTTAGAAGTATTTAGTAATATAAGATAGATAGGCGTCTACTTACTTAACTATAAAACCCTAAGAGTTAGATAGTATACGCTAGCTATATTATTAAGTTCGTCTACTACTTTCTTTATATTATTACTAACGAAGAAGTTTAGGCTATATAATTTAACTATAATAGTAATAGTAATAATAGTAATAATAATAGTATAGTATTAGATAATAGTATAAGTTCTAGGTCTAGTAAAGCTAAAAATAGTACTAATAGCGATAATAATAGTAATAGCAGCCCCTATTATAGGTACTATAAGAAGAAAAAAATAGATTAGATAGAAGACGCGCGCGAGCTATTCTGTTAGTAAAATAAGTAGAAGAAACTAATAATAGTACTATAAATTATATTAGATAGAGATAATAAAGATACTTAGCTTAGAGTACTACTAGATATACTTATATTATTTATTTTTCAATTAATAGGCGATCGGCTATTTAGTAGTAGGCTTATCTATTTTCTTACTATACTAGGGATTAACGCTAAAATAGACCGCTTATATATAGTAAAAAACTACTTATATATACTAGCTAGCGTAGTATACTATATATATATACTAGGTGTAGAAAAACTACTTCTAGTAGTAGAGTGCGACGAGTAGATAGACGAAAACTAGAAGTATTTTCTACTTATATAGTAGAAGTTTCTAGCTAATAGATTATTTAGTCTAATAAGTAAGATAATTAGCTTACTAGCGTATAGGAAGTTTATTATACTAACAGCTAGTAATTTAGGTAACATTTACTAGTTAAAAAATAAGAAGATATTCTATCTTAACAGCTAGCTAATCTATATTAGCTAGTTCTATAAGATAGTATAGGATATAGTAGCTAAAGTAGAGGAGATACTCTAGTAGGAGCTGTATTAGATAGCTAGAGCTAAAAACTAGTTTACTATCTAGCTAGAGTAGCTTATTAATAATATTATATTTATATAGTAGGGTATATCTTTTATCTATTATTATAATAATTAGCTTAATAATAAGCTTAAGTAGATACTTACTTAGGCTAGATAGATAGAAGCTAGTTAGCAGCTCTAGTTAAAAGACAGCTTATAGAGTAAATAGTAGGTGAAGTAGTATTTATAGTAAGTAGATTACTTCTTAGAACTACTAATAGTTAGTATATATATAACTTTAAGGCAGCTTAAGTAAGGGTTAGAGATTATAATAATATAATATTATAATAGAGTACTATAAAACTATAATATCTTTATAGTAGACAGGTAGATTATAATAGTAGTCTACTATTATAAATTACAATCCTAGTAGAACAAGCTAAAAATAGTACTGTACTTTCTACCGCCGCAGCTAGGGTAGATAATAGTAGTATACTTAGCTTATATATAGCTGTTTTAAGAGTATTTAAATATTAAAGTACTTAGCAGCAGCTTTAACAACTATATATAGGCGGATTAATATAGGCTATAGAAAATAGACTAACTAATACGCGTGCTTAAACGTAAGACTAGTAAATAAGTAGATATTAAGCTATATATACTAGACTACTAATATATAGCTATTAGTATTAGTAGAAAAGTAGTTAGAGAGTTATTTAGTAAAGGATATTAGAATAAGATAGGGGAAGTTAAAGAAGTTAAAGTAGATAAAGAGGGAGAGAGTATACTAGAGCTATAGAGTATATAGACAACGTAGATAGGGATTGGGAACTATAGTATACTAATTAATATTATTAAGTATCTTAGTATATACTTAATTAAAGCGTTTTAGCTACTTAATATACTATAGTATTACTTCTTAAGGCTTAATAGGAGTAAAGAGACACCGGAGGTAAAATAGATAGGTAGTTAAGGCTGGACTAGGGTAAGAAAGTAGTAGTAGTATAATAATAATAGTAAAAGATTTATAGTATAAGAAAAGAAGGTATAGGCTTAAAGTAGAAAGGAGAAAAAGTTTTAAAAGGTAATATAGCAGGTACTTAAGTAAGAAAAGGTTAGCTTCTACTTAGCTAAGTAAAAGTAAGCGATATATATAGTACTAGGCGGGTAGATACTACTCGTTATAATACTCTTAACTAGTAGAGGGAAGAGCTTACTATTTACTATATTAGCTTACTTAGATTAATATAGGGTAATAGTAGTAGTAGTACCGTACTAAGCGCTTATTAAGAACTTAGTTAAGTAGATTTAAAAGACTAGGATTAACTATATAGAGTAGAAGTATAGTAAAAATAATTTAATAATAGTAGTAGTAGTTAGTATAGATATAGTAGACGATATAATAAGTAATAGGAATTTTATTAGCTATATAGGGATACTTAATAGTAAAAAGCTACTACAGCAGATTATAGTAGACAAGTATTATCTTATTTTTATATTAAGCGACTAGCAGCTAAAGCTAGTAAAACTAAAGAATCTATAACTACTACTATACCCGGTAGTACTACTTACAGTAATACTACTACTAGTATAAGAAGCTAAGCTAGGAGAGAGTATACTAGTTTAGTATATAATATATATCTAAGTAAGTATAGTACAGCTAAATATATAATATTTAGTATTATAGTATAAATAGAAGTAGGTATAAGAGATAGTATTAGTAATATATTAGCAGCAGGTGTAGTAGTTTAGAGAATAAAGAGAGAAAGGGGTAGTATACTACTATAGTAGAGCGTAATATAAAGTAATAGCTAAAATACTAGATAATAGGTACTATTATACTAGAGATATAGAATAAGCTAAGTAGTTAGAGAAATAGCTTAAAGAAGATAGGCTTATAGTAGCTATATTAGTATTAAGTATAGGGGTAGATTTCCTATCTAATATAAGGCGATAAATCGGGCCCTATTCGTAATAGATTAGATATAGTACTATAGCGCTATACCTAAAATAGGTTGTTAAAAGGGGGTAATTTATCTAACTATTACCCCCCTAATTTATTTATAACTAGTACTCTAACCCTAATACTTTATATATAAAAACTATTTAGTAGAGTCTATTTATTCTACTTATAATACTATATTATCGCACCCGTACTAGTATAGAGCTATAATAAGACTAGAAGGATATAGTTCTACTAAGATATATAGACGCTCAAACTAAGGGCGTAATACTATATCTATAGTAGAAAGACCTGTATATAAGTAAGTAGAATAGTACTATTATTAGAGGATATTAAGAACTATTTCTACTATTTACCCGAGTACTATATTCTAATATATAAGAAATATATAACTGCTATATTAAATATTAATATATATCTATAGTACTATTATAGTATAATAATAGAGTAGAGGAGGGTAATTGTTAAGTATACTTATTAGTAGCTAATTAGACTAGTAAAAAACGTCTAGCTACCCACACCGTTCGGGTAACTAATACTAGAATTAGAAAAGCTACTAAATAGGTTCTAGTATAAGTAATCTAAATAATATATTACTACTAATATTAACGCGCTATATATATATCTAAAGAAGAAGTATAAGTAGATATAAATAGATAATAAAAGTAAGCTCTATTAGAAGGTTAAGGTATAGATATTCTTTTAGGCTGGTAGGCTATAGTAATATTTTATTATTAATATAAGTAGCTATAACTATAAACTAGCTATTCTCTATATAGAAGCTAATATTATATATAATTAGTTAGCCAGGTTTAAACTTATAAAGTAGAGGGAAGAAGAGAAAGTATAGGTTATAAATATAGAGGTAGTAAAGACTAATAAAACTAGGTAGTTTAAGTAGATAGAGTAGCTAGAGTATCTAGTAAAGTAGAATCGAGTATATCTTATATATTAGATTTAGCTACCTAATTAAGGCGAGATAAAATTTTAGCAGGCGGTAAAGCTGGTTAAACTATTAGTTAAGTAAAATATTAGAGAGTTATTATTTCTTATATAAAAGATAAGATAGTAGTTTAGAAGCGCTTAGTAATATAAGGTAGATAAGTATCTACTTACTTAACTATAGAACTCTAAGAGTTAGGTAGTATATACTAGCTATATTATTAAGTTTATCTACTACTTTCTCCGTATTATTACTAATAAAGAAACTTAGACTATATAGTTTAACTATAGTAGTAATAGTAATAATAGTAATAATAATAGTATAGCGTTAGATAATAGCGCGAGTTCTAAGTCTAGTAAAGCTAGAAATAGTATTAATAGTAATAATAATAGTAATAGCAGCCCCTATTATAGGTACTATAAAAAGAGGTAGATTAGATAGAAGACGCGTGCAAGCTATTCTATTAGTAAAATAAATAGAAGAAACTAATAATAGTACTATAAGTTATATTAAATAGGAATAGTAAGAACGCTTAGTTTAGAGTACTACTAGATATATTTATATTATTTATTTTTTAATTAATAAGCGATTAGCTATTTAGTAGTAGGCTTATCTATTTTCTTACTATACTAGAGATTAACGCTAAAATAGACCGCTTATGTATAGTAAAGAACTACTTATATATACTAGCTAGTATAGTATACTACGTGCGCGTACTAGGTGTAGAAAAGCTACTTCTAATAGTAGAGCGCAATAAGTAGACGGATAAGAACTAGAAGTATTTTCTACTTATATAGCGGAAGTTTCTAGCTAACAGATTGTTTAGTCTAATAAATAAGATAATTAGCTTACTAGTATATAGGAAGTTTATTATACTAATAGCTAGTAATTTAGATAACACTTACTAGTTAAAGAATAAGAAGATGTTCTATCTTAACAGCCGGCTAATCTATATTAGCTAGTTCCGCAAGATAGTATAGGATATAGTAGCTAAGGTAGAGAAAATACTCTAGTAGAAGCTATATTAGATAGTTAGAATTAAGAACTAGTTTACTATCCAGCTAAAACAGTTTATTAATAATATTATATTTATATAGTAGAGTATATTTTTTATCTATTATTATAATAATTAGCTTAATAATAGGTTTAAGTAGATATTTACTTAGGCTAGATAGATAGAAGCTAGTTAATAGCTCTAGTTAAGAAATAGCTTATAGAATAAGTAATAGGTAAAGTAGTACTTATAGTAGGTAGATTACTTTTTAGAACTACTAATAATTAGTATATATATAACTTTAGAGTAGTCTAGGTAAGGGTTAGAGATTATAATAATATAGTATTATAATAGAGTACTATAGAACTATAATATCTTTATAATAGATAAGTAGATTATAATAGTAGTCTACTATTATAAATTACAATTCTAGTAGGATAAGCTGAAGGTAGTACTACGCTTTCTACTACTACAGTTAGGGTAGGTAATAGTAGTATATTTAGCTTATATATAGCTGTTTTAAGAGTATCTAAATATTAAGATACTTAGTAGTAGCTTTAGCAACTATATATAGGCAAATTAATATAGACTATAAAAGATAGACTAACTAACGCGTATATTTAAGCGTAAGACTAGTAAATAGATAGATATTAAGCTATATATACTAAACTACTAATATACAGCTATTAGTATTAGTAGAGAAGTAATTAGAGAATTGTTTAGTAAAGGATATTAGGACGAGATAGGGGAAGTTAAAGAAGCTAAAATAGATAAAAAGGAAGAGAATATACTAGAGCTATAGAGTATATAGATAATATAGATAGGGATTAAAAACTATAGTATACTAATTAATATTATTAAGTATTTTAGTATACGCTTAATTAAAGCGTTCTAGCCGCTTAGTATACTATAGTATTGTTTCTTAGGGCTTGATAGGGGTAAAGAGATACTAGAGGTAAGATAGATAGGTAGTCGAGGCTAGATTAGGATAAAGAAGTAGTAGTAGTATAATAATAATAGTAAAGAGTCTATAGTATAAGGAAAGAAAGTATAAGCTTAAAGTAGAAGGGAGAAAGGGCTTTAAAAAGTAATATAGCAGGTACTTAGGTAAGAAGAGGTTAGCTTCTACTTAGCTAAGCAAGAACAAGCGATGTATATAGTACTAGGCAGGTAGATACTACTTATTATAGTACTTTTAACTAGTAGAGAGAAGAGTTTACTATTTACTATACTAGCTTACTTAAATCGATATAGAATAATAGTAGTAGTAGTACCGTACCGGGCGCTTATTAAGAACTTAGTTAAGCGGATTCGAGAGAGTAGGATTAATTATATAGAGTAGAAGTATAGTAAAAGTAATCTAATAGTAGTAGTAGTAGTTAATATAAATATAGTAGGTAATATAATAAGTAATAGGAATTTTATTAGCTATACAGGGATATTTAATACTAAGAAGCTATTATAGTAGATTATAGTAGACAAGTATTATCTTATCTTTATATTAAGTAACTAGCAGCTAAAGCTAGTAAAATTAAAGAATCTACGGCTGTTACTATACCTATCTAATATAAGGTGACAAATTGGGCCCGATTTGTGATAGATTAGGTATAGTACTATAGCGCTATACCTAAAATAGGTTGTTAAAAGGGGGCGATTTATCTAACCGTTACCCCCCTAATTTATTTATAACTAGTACTCTAACCCTAATACTTTATATATAAAAACTATTTAGTAGAGTCTATTTATTCTACTTATAATGCTGTATTATCGCACCCGTACTAGTATAGGGCTATAATAAGACTAGAAGGATATAGTTCTACTAGGATGTATAGACGCTCGAACCGAGGGCGCAATACTATATCTATAGTAGGAAGACCTATATATAAGTAAGTAGAACAGCGCTATTACTAGAGGATATTAAGAACTATCTCTACTATCTACCCGAGTACTATATTCTAATATATAAGAAATACGCAACTGCTATATTAAATATTAATATATATCTATAGTACTATTATAGTATAATAATAGAGTAGAGGAGGGTAATTGTTAAGTATACTCGTTAGTAGCTAATTAGACCGGTAAAGGATATCTAGCTGCCTGTACTATTCGGGTAACTAATACTAGAATTAGAAAAGCCGCTAAATAGGTTCTAGTATAAGTAATCTAGATACTATATTACTACTAATATTAACGCGCTACGTATATATCTAAAGAAGAAATATAAGTAGATATAGATAGGCAATAAAAGTAGGCTCTATTAGAAGGTTAAGGTATAGATATTCTTTTAGGCTGGCGGGCTGTAGTAATATTTTATCGTCGACGTAGGCAGCTGTAACTATAAGCTAGCTATTTCTTATATAGAGGCTGATATTGTATATAATTAGTTAGCTAGGTTTAAGCTTATAAAGTAGAGGGAAGAAGAGAAAGCACAGGTTATAGATGCGGAGGTAGTAAAGACTAATAAGACTGGGTGGTTTAAGCAGATAGAGTGGCTAGAGTATCTAGTAAAGTAGAATCGAGTATATCTTATATATTAGATCTAGCTACCCGACCGAGGTAAGGCGAAATTTTAGCAGGCGGTAAAGCTGGTTAAGCTATTAGTTAAATAGAGTATTAGAGGGTTATTATTACTTATATAAGAGATAAAACGGTAGTTTAAGAGCGCTTAGTAATATAAGGTAGATAGGCGTCTGCTCGCTCGACTATAGAACCCTAAGAATTAGATGGTATATGCTAGCTATATTATTAAATTCGTCTACTACTTTCTCTATATTATTACTAATAAAGAAGTTTAAGCTGTATAGTTTAACTATAATAGTAACAGTAATAATAGTAATAATAATAGTATAGTATTAGATAATAGCGCGAGTTCTAGATCTAGTAGAATTAAAAGTAGTACTAATAGCAATAATAATAGCGATAGCAGCCCCTATTATAGATACTATAAGAAGAAAGAAATAGATTAGATAGAAGACGCGCGCGAGCTATTCTATTAATAAAGTAAGTAGAAGAAACTAGTAATAGTATTATAGGTTATATTAGATAGGGATAGTAAGGACGCTTAGTTTAGAGTACTACTAGATATACTTATATTATTTATTTTTTAATTAACAGGTAATCGGCTGTTTAATAGTAGGCTTATCTATTTTCTTACTATACTAGGGATTAACGCTAAGATAGACTACTTATATATAGTAAAGAACTACTTATATATACTAGCTAGCGTAGTATATTACGTGCGCGTGCTAGGTGTAAAGAAACTACTTCTAGTAGTAGAGCGCGACGAGTAGATAGATGAGGACTAGAAGTATTTTCTACTTATACGGCGGAAGTTTTTAGCTGATAGATTATTTAGTCCAATAAGTAAGATAATTAGCTTGCTAGCGTATAAGAAGTTTATTATACTAACAGCTGGTAATTTAGGTAATACTTACTAGTTAAAGAATAAGAAGACGTTCTATCTTAACAGCCGGCCGATTTATATTAGCCAGTTCCGTAAGATAGCGTAGGATATAGTAGCTAAGGTAGAGAAGATACTCTAGTAGAAGCTATATTAGACAGTTAGAGTTAAGGACTAGTTTACTATCCGGCTGGAGCAGCTTATTAACAATATTATATTTATATAGCGGGGTATATCTTTTATCTATTATTATAATAATTAGCTTAACGATAGGCTTAAATAGATACTTACTTAGGCTAGGTAGATAGAAGCTAGTTAGTAACTCCAGTTAAGAGATAGCTTATAGAGTAAATAGTAGGTAAAGTAGTACTTACAGTAGGTAGATTACTTCTTAAAACTACTAATAGTTAGTATATATATAACTTTAGGGCAGTCTAGGTAAGAGTTAAAGATTATAATAATATAGTATTATAATAGAGTACTATAGGACTATAATATCTTTATAGTAGATAGGTAGATTATAATAGTAGTCTGCTATTACAAATCGCAATCCTAGTAGGATAAGCTAAAGGTAGTACTACGCTTTCTACCGCCGCGGCTAGAGTAGGTAATAGTAGTATATTTAGCTTACGTGCAGCTGTTTTAGGAGTATCTAAATATTAAGATGCTTAGCAGCGGCTTTAGCGACTATATATAGGTAGATTAATATAAGCTGTAAAAGATAGACTAACTAACGCACGTACTTAAGCGCGAGACTAGTAAATAGGTAGATATTAAGCTATATATACTAGACTACTAATACGCGGCTATTAGTATTAGTAGAGAAGTAGTTAGAGAGTCGTTTAGTAAAGGATATTAGGATAAGATAGAGGAAGTTGAAGAAGCTAAAGTAGATAAGGAGGGAGAGAGTATACTAGAGCTATAGAGTATATAGACGACGTAGATAGGGATCGGGAATTATAGTATACTAATTAATATTATTAAGTATCTTAGCGTATACTTAATTAAAGCGTTCCAGCCGCTTAGTATATTATAGTATTACTTCTTAGGACTCGACGGGGGTAAAGAGACACCGGAGGTAAGATAGATAGGTAGTTAAGGCTGGACTAGAGTAAGGAAGTAGTAGTAGTATAATAATAATAGTAAAGGGTTTATAGTACGAGAAAAGGAGGTACAGGCTTAAAGTAGAAGGGAGAAAGGGCTTTAAAAGGCGATATAGCAGGTGCTTAGGTAAGAAGAGGTTAGCTTCTACTCAGCCGAGTAAGAGTAAGCGATATATACGGTACTAGGTAGGTAGATGCTACTTGTTATAGTACTTTTAACTAGTAGGGGGAAGAGCTTACTATTTACCGTACCGGCTTACTTAGATCGATACAGGGTAATAGTAGTAGTAGTACTATACTGGGCGCTTATTAAGAACTTAGTTAAGTAGATTTAAGAGAGTAGGATTAACTGTATAGAGTAGAAGTATAGTAAGAGTAATCTAGTAGTAGTAGTAGTAGTTAGCACAGATGTAGTAGGTAATATAATAAGTAATAGAAATTTTATTAGCTACGCGGGGATACTTAATAGTAAGAGGCTATTATAGCGGATTATAGTAGACGAGTATTATCTTATCTTTACGTTAAGTAACTAGCGGCCGAAGCTAGCGAAGCTAAAGAATCTACGGCTGCTACTATACCTGGTAGTACTACTTACAGTAATACTACCGCTGGTGCGAGAGGCTGAGCTAGGAGAAAGTATACTAGTTTAGTATATAACGTACGTCTAAGTAAGTATAGTATAACCAAATATACAATATTTAGTATTATAGTATAAGTAGGGGCAGGTATAGGAGATAGTATTAGTAATATATTAGCGGCAGGTGCAGCGGCTTAGGGAATAAAGGGAGAAAGGGGTAGTATACTACTATAGTAAAGCGCAATATAAAGTAATAGCTAAAGTACTAGATAGTAGGTACTATTATACTAGAGATGTAGAACGAGCTAAACAGTTAGAGGAATAGCTTAAAGAAGGTAGGCTTATAGTAGTTACATCGGTGTTAGGTATAGAGGTAGATTTCCCGGGGATTATATTTATACTATATATAGGGATGCTATAAAGTATAATCAACTTCGCTTAGGAGAGTAAGTATAATAGATAGGTAGGTAAGTAGGTAGATTCGGTGATTCTTATAGAGGAGGGTGAAGTAGAGTAAAGGATAAAATTAAAGGAGGAGGAGCTGGACGTGCAGGCGATAGGGAGGTTTATTATAAATAGTAGGTGTTAGCAAGGGCTGATAAGCAGCTATCTTAACAAGAAGTAGATAAGCTGTAATAATATCGAGTTAGCTAGATGTAACCGATGCGGAGAGGGCATCGGTAAGTAGTAGGATAGGCAGCGTAAGGTAAGCTTAGTATAGTAGTAGGTTTAAAAGGTACTAGAAGAGCTACGCGAAGGATGCGCGGTATACTAGATAATAGAAGAGGTAGAAATAGAGGAATAGTAGAGGTATAAGATAATATAGTATATAGTGTAGTCTAGGATAAGTAGAGTTAAGCTAAATAGATTTCGGATAGGAATACGCGATAGGGGAGGGAGTTATAGCTACTAGTAATACTAGGTTAGTTAAAAGTACTATATAACTAGGTTAGATATAAGCAATTAATGTTAGTAGCTAAATATAATAGTACTACTAGCTCAGGCGGTAGTAGAGGTTAAGGAGGGGGTTTAGATAATCTAATAGTATAGCTACTCAGGGGAACTTAGTAGGGATTAGAAGGCGTATATAGAGTGGTTAGAGAAAAGGTACTCTTAACAGGTTTGGGGAGAGTATTTTAGTAACGTAATAGTAGTTAGTATT
>ML986730.1:0-30823 GCA_010094045.1 Lojkania enalia
AAAGAGTATAATTCGAATACTAACTACTATTGCGTTACTAAAATACTCTCCCCAAACCCGTTAAGAGTACCTCTTCCCTAACTACTTTGCATACGCCTTTCAATCCCCACTAAGTTCCCCTGAGTAGCTATACTGTCGGATCATCTGAGCCCCCTCCTCAACCTCTACCGCCGCCCGAGCTAGCGGCACTATTATATTCAGCTACTGACATTAATTGCTTATATCTAACCCAGTTGTACAGTACTTCTAACTAACCCAGCATCGCCGGCAGCTATAACTCCCTCCCCCATCGCGCATTCCCATCCGAAATCTATCCAGCTTAACCCTACTTATCCTAGACTGCGCCGTGCACTATATCGTCTTATACCTCTACTATTCCTCCGTCTCTACCTCTCCTATTATTCAGCACACCGCGTATCCTTCGCGTAGCTCCTCCAGCACCTCCTAAACCTGCTGCCACGCCAAGCTTGCCTTATACTGCCTATCCTGCTACTCACCAATGCCCTCTCCGCATCAGTCACATCCAGCTGACTTAATATCATTACAGCTCACCTGCTTCCCGTCGAGATAGCTGCTTATCAGCCCTCGCCAACACCCACTATCTATAATAAACCTCCTCATCGCCTGCACGTCCAGCTCCTCCCCTTTTTATTCCATCCTTCGCTCCACCTCGCCCTCCTCTACGAGAATCACCGAATCCACCCGCTCGCCTGCCTACCTGCTACGCCTACTCTCCTAAGCGAAGTTGATTATACTCTACAGCATCCCCATATGCAGTATAAACACGATCCCTGGAAAATCCACCCCTGTGCCTAACGCCGACGTAGCTACTATAAGCCTACCTTCTTTAAGCTATTCCTCTAACTGCCTAGCTCGCTCTGCATCTCCGGCGTAATAGTACCTACTGTCTAGTACTTCAGCTATCGCTTCACATTGCGCTTTACTGCGGTAGTACACCACCTCTTTCTCCCTTTGTTCCCTAAGCCGCTGCACCTGCCGCCGATATATTACTAACGCTATCTCCTATACCTGCCCCTACTTGCACTACGACACTAAATATCGTGTATTCAGCCGCACTGTGCTCGCTTAGACATACGTTACATACTAAACTAGCATACTCTCTCCTAGCTCAGCCTCTCGTACCGGCGGTAGTATTGCCGTAAGTAGTACTACCGGGCACGGTAGCAGCCGTAGATTCTTCAGCTTCGCCAGCTTCGGCCGCTAGTCGCTCGACGTAAAGATAAGATAATACTCGTCTACTACAATCCGCCGCAGCAGCCCCTTACTATTAAGTATCCCCGCGTAGCTGATGAAATTCCTATTACTTATTACATCGCCCGCTACATCTGCGCTAACTACTACTACCGCTGCTAGATTGCTCTTACTATACTTCTACTCTATATAGTCGATCCTACTCTCTCGAATCCGCTTGACCAAGTTCTTAATAAGCGCCCGGTACGGTACCACCACCACCATCACCCCGTATCGATCCAAGCAAGCCGGCACGGTAAATAGTAAGCTTTTCCCCCCACTGGTTAAGAGTACTACGATAAGCGGCGTCTGCCCGCCCAGTACCATATGTATCGCTTACTCTTACTCGGCTGAGCGGAAGCTAACCTCTTCTTGCCTAAGCACCTGCTGCATCGCCTTTCGAAGCCCTTTCTCCTTTCTACTTTAAACCCGCGCCTCCTTTCCTTATACTATAAGCCTTTTACTATCGCTGTTATACTACTACTACTTCCTTGCCCCAGTCTAACCTCGACTACCTGTCCACCTTGCCTCCAGTGTCTCTTTACCCCCGTTGAGCCCTAAGAAGTAATACTATAGTATACTAAGCGGCCGGAACGCTTCGATCAAGCGTACACTAAGATACTTAATAATATCGATCGGTATACTGTAGTTCCTGATCCCTATCTACATCGTCCGCACGCTCTGTAGCTCTAGTATACTCTCTTCCTCCTTATCTACTTCAGCTTCTTCGACTTCCCCTATCTTATCCTAATATCCTTTACTAAACGACTCTCCAACCACTTCTCTACTAATACTAACGGCTGCGTGTCGGTAGTCTAGTATATACAGCTTAACGCCTACCCATTTACTAGTCTCGCGCTTAAGCACGCGCGTCAGTCGGTCTGTCTTCTATAGCCTATATTAATCCGCCTATATATAGTCGCTGAAGCCGCCGCCGAGCACTTTAACATTTAGATACTCCTAAAACGGCTGTATATAAGCTAAGTATACTGCTATTACCTACCCTAGCCGCGGCGGTAGAAAGCGTAGTACCACCTTCGGCTTATCCTACTAGGATTGTAATTTATGATAGCGGACTACTGTTATAATCTGCCTGTCTACTACGAAGATATTATAGTCCTGTAGCACCCTATTATAATACTATATTATTATAATCTCCAACCCTCGCCCGGGCTGCCCTGAAGTTATATATATACTAACTATTAGCAGTTCTAAGAAGCGATCTACCTGCTGTAAGTACTACTTCACCTGCTACTTGCTTTATAAGCTGTCTCTTAACTGGAGCTGCTAACCAGCTTCTATCTGCCTAGCCCGAGTAAGCATCTATTTAAGCCTATCGTTAAGCCGATTATTATAATAATAGATAAAAGATACACCCCGCCGCGTGAATATAATATCGTTAATAAGCTGCTCCAGCCGGATAGCGAACTGGTCCTCGGCTCTAGCCGTCTAACACAGCTCCTGCTAGAGTATCTCCTCTACCTTAGCTACTATGTCCTGCGCTATCTTGCGGAACTGGCTAATATAGATCAGCCGGCCGTTGAGATAGAACGTCTTCTTATCCTTTAACTAGTAAGCGTTACCTGAATTACCAGCCGTCAGCGCGACAAACTTCCCATACGCTAGTAAGCTAATCATCTCGCTTATTAGACTGAACGATCCGTTAGCTAGAAACTTCCGCCGCATAAGCAGAAAATGCTTCCGGTCCTCATCCGTCTGCTCGTCGTGCTCCGCCGCTAGAAGCAGCTTCTTCACACCTAGCACGCGCACGCAGTATACTACGCCAGCCAGTATATACGAGTAGTTTTTCGCCGTGCGTAAGCAGTCTATCTTAGCGTCGATCCCTAGCACGGCGAGAAAATAGATAAACCTACTGCTAAACAGCTGATCGCCTGTCGATTAAAAAATGAATAATATAAGTATATCCAGCAGTACTCTAAGCTAAGCGTTTTTACTATCCCTATCTAACATAACCTACAGTACTGTTACTAGTTTCTTCTATTTATCTTACTAACAGAATAGCTCGCGCGCGTCTTCCATCTAATCTACTTCTTTCTTCCTATAGTGCCTACGACGGGGGCCGCCATCGCTATCATTATCGCTATTAGTACTACTTCCGGCCCTGCCAGACCCAGAACTTGCGCTATCATCTAACGCTATACTATTATTATTACTGTCATCGCCGTTGCTGCTGCAGTTGAACTATACAGCCCGAGCTTCTTCGTCAGCAATAATGCGGAGAAAGTAGCAGATGAACTTAATAATATAGCTGGCGTACACCGCTTAACTCTTAGGGTTCTATAGTCGAGCGAGCGGACGCCTATCTACCTCGTATTACTGAGCGCTCTTAAGCTACCGTCTCGTCTCTCGCGCGAGTGATGATAACCCTCTAATACTCTGCTCAACTAATAGCTTAACTAACTTCGCCGCCCGCTAAAGTTTCGCCTTACCTTAGTTGGGCAGCTAGATCTGATGTGCGAGATGCACTCGATTCCGCTTCGCCAGATACTCCAGCTACCCTGTCCGCTTGAACCACCCGGTCTTGTCGGTCTTCGCTGCCTCCGCATCCATAACCTATACCTTCTTTTCTTCCCTCTGCTTCGTAAGCTTAAACCTAGCTAACTAATCACGCACGACGTCGGCCTCCGTGTAGGAAATAGCTAGCTTATAGTTACGGCTGCTTATGTCGACGATGAAATATTACTGCAGCCCGCCAGCCCGAAAGAACATCTGTACCTTAACCTTCTGATAGAGCCTACTTTTATCACCTATCTACGCCTGCTTATACTTCTTCTTTAGATATATACGTAGCGCGTTGATATTAGTAGTAATATAGTACCTAGATTGCTTGCACCAGAACCTATTTAGCGGCTTTCCTAATTCCGGTATTAGTTGCCCGAACGGTGCGGGCAGCTGGACGTCCTTTACCGGTCTAATCAGCTACTAACGAGCATACTCGACGATTACCCTCCTCTACTCTATTATTATACTATAATAGTGCTGTAGATGTATATTAATATTTAATATAGTAGTTGCGTATTCCTTATATATTAGAACATAGTGCTCAGGTAGATAGTAGAGATAGTTCTTGATATCCTCTAGTAATGGCGCTGTTCTGCTTACTTATATGCGGGTCTTCCTGCTGTGGATATAGTATTATACCCTCGGTTCGAGCGTCTATGCGTCCCAGTAGAACTGCATCCTTCCAGCCTTATTATAGCCCTACGCTAGTACGGGTGCGATAATACAGCGTTATAAGTAGAATAAATAGGCTCTACTAAATAGTTTTTGTATACAAAGTATTATGGTTAGAGTGCTAGTTGTAAATAAATCGGGGGGGTAACGGTTAGACGAATCGGCCCCTTTTAACAACCTATTTCGGGTATAGCGCTATAGTACTATACCTAATCTGTTACGAATCAGGCCTAATTCGTCGCCTCATATCGGATAGGATTGTAATTTATAATAGTAGACTACTATTATAATCTACCCGTCTACTATAAAGATATTATAGTTCTATAGTACTCTATTATAATACTATATTATTATAATCTCTAACCTTCGCCCGGGCTGCCCTAAAGTTATATATATACTAATTATTAGTAGTTTTAAAAAGCGATCTACCTACTATAAGTACTACTTTACCTATTATTTACTCTATAAGCTGTCTCTTAACTAGAGCTACTAACCAGCTTCTATCTGCCTAGCCTAAATAAGTATCTACTTAAGTCTATTATTAAACCGATTATTATAATAATAGATAAAAAATATACTCTACTATATAAATATAATATTATTAATAAGCTGTTCCAGCCGGATAGTAAACTAGTTTTTAGCTCTAGCCGTCTAATACAGCTCCTATTAGAGTATTTTCTCTACCTTAGCTACTATATCCTATACTATCTTATAGAACTAGCTAATATAGATCAGCCGGCTATTAAGATAGAACGTCTTCTTATTCTTTAACTAGTAAGTATTATCTAAATTACCAGCTGTTAGTATAATAAACTTTTTATACGCTAGTAAGCTAATTATCTCGCTTATTAGACTAAATAATCTATTAGCTAGAAACTTCCGCTATATAAGTAGAAAATGCTTCCAGTTCTTATCCGTCTACTTATTATACTCTACTACTAGAAGTAGTTTCTCTATACCTAACACGCGCACGTAGTATATTATACTAGCTAGTATATATAAGTAGTTCTTTGCTATATATAAGCGGTCTATTTTAGCGTTAATTTCTAATATAGTAAGAAAATAGATAAGCCTACTACTAAATAGCTAATTACCTATCGATTAAAAAATAAATAATATAAGTATATCTAGTAGTACTCTAAGTTAAGCGTTCTTACTATCTCTATCTAATATAATCTATAGTACTATTACTAATTCCTTCTACTTATTTTACTAATAGAATAGCTCGTGCGCGTCTTCTATCTAATCTATTTCTTTCTTCTTATAGTATCTATAATAGGGGCTGCTATTACTATTATTATCGCTATTATTACTACTTCTAGCTCTACTAGACTTAGAACTTACGCTATTATCTAATATTATACTATTATTATTACTATTATTACTGTTACTATTATAACTAAACTATATAGCCTAAACTTTTTTATTAGTAATAATATAGAGAAAGTAGTAGACGAACTTAATAATATAGCTAGTATATACCGCCTAATTCTTAAGGTTCTATAGTTAAGCGAGCAGATACCTATCTACTTTATATTACTAAGTATTTTTAAACTACTATTTTATCTCTTATATAAGCAATAATAACCTTCTAATATTCTACTTAACTAATAGTTTAACTAGCTTCGCCGTCTATTAAAGTTTCGCCTCACCTTAGTTAAGCAGCTAAATCTAATATGCGAGATATACTCGATTCTACTTTACTAGATACTCTAGCTATCCTATTTACTTAAACTACCTAGTTTTATTAGTCTTTACTACCTCTGCATCTATAATCTATACTTTTTCTTCTTCTTTCTACTTTATAAGTTTAAACCTAGCTAACTAATTATATATAATATTAGCCTCTATATAGAAAATAGCTAGCTTATAGTTATAACTACTTACGTTAACGATAAAATATTACTATAGCCCGCTAGCCTGAAAGAATATCTATACCTTAACCTTCTAATAGAGCCTACTTTTATCGCCTATCTATACCTATTTATACTTCTTCTTTAGATATATATATAGTATATTAATATTAGTAGTAATATAGTATTTAGATTACTTATACTAGAACCTATTTAGTAGCTTTCCTAATTCTAGTATCGGTTACCCGAATAGTACAGGCAGCTAAATATTCTTTACTAGTCTAATTAGCTACTAATAAGTATACTTAACGATTACCCTCCTCTACTCTATTATTATACTATAATAGTACTATAGATATATATTAATATTTAATATAGTAGTTATATATTTTTTATATATTAGAACGTAGTATTTAGGTAGATAGTAGAAATAGTTTTTAATATCCTCTAGTAATAGCGCTATTCTACTTACTTATATATAGGTCTTTCTACTATAGATATAGTATTACGCCCTCAGTTCGAGCGTCTATATATCTTAGTAGAACTACATCCTTCCAGCTTTATTATAGCCCTATACTAGTATAGGTGTAATAATATAGTATTATAAGTAGAATAAATAGACTCTACTAAATAGTTTTTATATATAAAGTATTAGGGTTAGAGTACTAGTTGTAAATAAATTAGAGGGGTAACAGTTAGACAAATCACCCCCTTTTAACAACCTATTTTAGGTATAGCGCTATAGTACTATACCTAATCTATTACAAATCGGGCCCGATTTATCGCCTTTTATTAGATAGGTATGATAATATAGCGTTATAAATAGAATAAATAGATTCTACTAAATAGTTTTTATATATAAAGTATTAGGGTTAGAGTACTAGTTGTAAATAAATTGGGGGGGTAATAGTTAGATAAATCACCCCCTTTTAACAACCTATTTTAGGTATAGTACTATAGTACTATACCTAATCTATAACAAATCAGGCCCGATTTATTACTTTATATTAGATAGGGCTATTATACTTTAACTACTCTTATAAAGCTAGAAGAAGTAAGACTAGTTAGACTACTCTAGTTATAAGGAAAGAGATACCTTTAGTAAGTAATATAGGAAACTCACGCAAGTAGAATATTAGGATTAACTAGTAAAGTTACCTCTTTAGAGGTAGATATAATAACTATATTTATAAAAATATAGAATAAATTAGTATAATAATAGAAATAGCTAGCTCTAGTAGATAAATAGATAAAAAGTCTAAAGGAGACTTAAGATAGCCTTTTTAAAAGTTTTAAAAGAATATAAGAAATAGTTAATAGTAAATAAGAGATAAGACTTATAAAAATTATCTAAAAACTTAAATAAGTTAAAAGAGTACTACTAATAATATATTACTAATAATAAATTAAACTAGTACTACTTAATAAATTTAATAGAACTAGGTCTAAACTTAAAGGATTTCTAGTAGTAGTAAGAATCTATATTAACGCTAACCTTAATATTATTTAATATAAGAATAAGAAAGTACTATTTATAGGAGTATACTTAATAGATAAACTACTTAACTAGTTGTAGTCCTTCTTAATAGATTTTAAAAACTATATAGAGGAATACTAGAAGAGTAAAACTAAAGTAATATTTATAAGTTTAGTATATTTCTAATAGAAATTTAAACTAGTATTTAGAGATATTAATAAAGTATAAGTAGTAGAAGATAGACTTTATAACCTAGTTTAACTAGAATCTATTACCTTATATATATTAAGCTTTTAACAGCTCTTGAATAAAATTATATAGAACGATTATAATATAATAGTAAAGTTCTATAGAAGATTAAAAATAGAAATAAGAAGAGTAATAATATATATAGAGTAACTACGGGACCTAGTATTATATTTCTAACTAGTAAAGAGGATTAATAATAAACTATACTAGTTTAAAAATAAGAAAAGATAAGTATACTATTAAAGAGTATACTTTTTAATAAAAGCTGCTAATATGGGCGGATCTATAGATCTAAATACTACTAGAGAAAAGAAATCTAAATTATAAGTAACTTAGGAAAAGAAGACTTAGAAAAAAGATATTAAGTATTATAATTGTTAAAAACTAGAATATATAGTAAAGGAATATTAAAGTAAAAAGAAAGAAAGAAGAAACTAGCCTATAGAAAATAAACCGCAGGAAGTAGGTAAAGAAAAACTAGCTATAACTATAGAATATAGAACTTTATACTAGTTCTTCTATAATAAAGACGAGTATTAAATATACTAACAACTTAAAGAAGTTATAGAATATTAGCTTTAAAAGAGAATATAACTTATAGTAACGCAGGAATATATAAAAAGATAGCTAGAAAAAGTTTAGGAAATATTAGATAAGGATAAAAGAATAAACACCCTATTATAAATAGAAGAAACTACTACTAGAGTACTAATATCTAAACTAGTACCTAGAGTATATTTTACGTACTAATAAGGAATAATCGAGTATAAATAGAGAATACCAGCTCTTATAGCTACTCTATAAGATAAACTACCTATAAAATTCTATAATAAGAATAGACTAGAATAAGATATTGTTAATGTTTACGAAGAATAGTAAAATACCTATTCTAGAAAATCTACTTCTTACACTTCTAAAAATACATAGAAACTATAAAGGTAGTAGAAGAGTATTTTAGTATAATAGACTAGAATAAGGCTATATATATAGTATAGAAAGTAGTAGCCTTCTTATAAAATAAAGTACTAGTAAAATACTAGGTACTAAAGGTATTGCAATATAAATAAGAATAGGATTATTAGATTAGAAAAGATAATAACTTTTATATAAACTAATACTATCTAGCGTATTTTAAGATAGTATAGATATTATATATTAAATAATAATATAAGGCCTACTAAAGAAGAAAAGAAAATATAGGTATATAGCTAAGATAACTAAATAAAGATAAAGTACTAGTATAATAGCCTCTAATTAGCCAGGTGTAGGGCGGGTAATAACTAAGAGTAATTACGTGCTGCGAGGTGTATTATTCTTATAGGCTTATAATAGAAGTACGCAAGTAGAGTATATAAAGAATATTTAAGTTAACTATAAAAAGCTATAAAGATTAGAGTTGTAAGGTTGTTAAATATAATTTAGTTCCCTTATTATTTTCTTACTTAGTTATTTAGTTAACTAAGCTACTAAGCGCGTTATATGCCTTATACTAGCCTTATTCTTCCAGCTATATAGAGTCCTAAATCTTAATTAGGTCTAGTATAGGGGTTCTTATAAAGATGCCCGTAATAATTAGAAAACTTTGTAAAGTAAGAAGCTATAATAGGATAGGAAGTTACTAAACAAATCTAAAATTATATAATACTTAAACTTAGACCTCTATTACCTAAAGTATATATTAGAGAAAGGTTATAGTATAAATACCTAGAATAGAAATATCCGAAATATATATCTATAAAAGAAGTAATAGTCTACTAGTCTAAGATAACTTAGTTATATAGAAATATAGAAGAATACTACCTTATAATACCTAGACGGTACTACAGCTATAAAATATATATACTTATTAATAGTAGAGTAATAAAGAATTTTATAGCTAGCAACTATATTACTAGAAAAGAAATACCTATAATATAATTAGAACAACCTTATATAATTTAAACTATAGAAGGAAAAGATTTCTAGAAGAAAGTTATATATACTATAAAACTAGGAGAGTTTGAAATTCTAGGAACAACCTAATAAGGAAAAATATTCTAAATTATAGAAATTACCGACTATAATATTATCTTAGAAATCTTATAGTTAAGAAAAGAAAACTCTTAGATAAATTAGTAAACGGGATAAATTATCCTTAAAAACTCTAGCTAACTAATTAAAGAACAACTTACTATAATAGTAAAAGAAGTAGTAAAGGAATTATTCCTAATAGAAAATGTATTATATAATATATCTAAAGAATACTAATATTTAATAAAATAATTCTAAGAACTACTATAATATCTACCTAAATATAGAGAATACGATTATAAAATTAAACTATAACTAGGAAAAGAACCTAGATATAGACTAATATATAGCCTAATACTAAGGGAAATAGAGGTTCTAGAATAATATATAGACGAATACCTAAAGAAAGAAATAATTAGAGAATCGAACTTATTAGTAATATACCCTATACTCTTTATAGATAAGAAAGAAATAGCCGACCTACGAATATATATTAATTATTACACCCTTAACAATATTATAATTAAAGATTAATATCCTTTACTACTTATTTATAATTTAAGAAACTAATTAAGAGAAGCTACTATCTTTATAAAATTAGACATCTAGAACACATACTATTAAATCCATATTAAAGAAAGAGACGAATAGAAAATAGTATTTAGAATAAAAAAGAGACTCTTTAAATATCTAGTTATACTATTTAGACTTACTAATATACTAGCTATCTTCTAAAAACGAATTAATAAAATACTAAGATCCTATTTTAAACAATTCTATATAGTATACTTAAATAATATTCTTATATATTTAAAAATAAAATAGGAATATAAGAAATATATCGAATAAATACTACGCGTATTATAAGTAGTAAAACTATACCTTAAAGTAAGAAAGTATAAATTCTATACTATAAAAATAAACTATTTAGGATTTATTATTAAACTAGAATAACTATAAATAGACTTAAATAAATTAGTAGTAATTAGAGACTAACTAACCCTAAAATTAGTTAAAGATATCTAATCTTTTATAGGATTTTATAACTTCTATTAAACCTTTATTAATAATTAGAGTAATATAACTACACCCCTAACTTAATTATTAAAGAAAGATGTTACCTTTATATAGGGGAATAAATAAGAAAAAGCCTTCTAAGAAGTTAAGAAATAATTTTAGTAAGAACTGGTACTAAAACTCTATAATCTAGAAAAGAAAGCTCTTATAGAAACTAATGTATTAGGAATAAAAATAGCTAGAATCCTTATATAAATCTATAATAGGAAATAATATCTAGTAGTATATTATTTATAAAAACTTATACTAGTAGAGATAAACTATAATATATACGACTAAGAACTTCTAGCTATTATAGTATACTTTAAAGAATAGCGTGTATACCTGTAAGAAGTAAAATAGTAAACTAAAGTCTATTATAATTATAAAAACTTTACTACCTTCCTTACTATTAAAACTCTTACCTTTAGATAAGTTAGATAGTTATAAAAACTAGCTATATTTAACTTTAAGATTATCTATATTAGCGGAAAATAGAACTAAAGAGTAGACGTACTAAGTAAACTAATAGGATATAAGTAAGAGAAAGGAACTACAGCTATACTACTAAGAAAATAATAAGATAGAAGTATAGTATATAATTATCTACAATTTATAGTAACAACTATTATTAAAAAAGTAAGCTAGATAATACTAATTAGATTAGTAATAGATGGAATACCTAAAGAATTTTAAGAATAAGAACTAGAATAGATAGATAGACTACTATACGTCTATAATTAAATCTATATACCAGCTAAAGTTAGAAAAGAATTTATTAGGTAATTCTATAAAGCCTCTATCTACAGATATTAAAGAACTAAAAAAATGCTAGAACAAATTCTTAGAGGATTCTACTTTCCTAAAGTAAGAGAATAGATAAAAAATATACTATAAGAATATATAAACTATTAATAGAATAATCTTAATAGATATATATTTTATAAACTATTATAAAACCTAAAAACGCTAATTAGACTATAAATAGAAGTTACTATAGACTTTATTATTAAACTACTAAAGTTAAAAGACTACCTAAAGAAAGAAGTATATAACTCTATTATAATAATTGTAGATAGACTTATAAAATACACCTACTTTATCCCTTATAATAACGTATTATTAGTAGAATAAGTCGTAAACATCTTCCTAAAATAGATTATAGTATAATATAGAGTACTCTAGAAGATAATTATAGACTAAGATATTAAGTTTATTTTAAAGTTTTAGTAGATAATTATAAACTTATTAGGAATTAAATATAAATTATTTACAGCATTTTACTTATAGATAGATAGATAGATAGAGTAAATAAATTAAATAGTAGAATAATACCTAAGATGCTACCTTAACTACTAATAAAATAATTGGGTAATACTACTACTAATAGTATAACTCGCGTATAATAGTACTATATATAGTATAACTAGAGTATTACTATTTATAGTAAACTATAGGTATGAACTAAAAATATATAATACCCTAATTAAAGTAGTATTATAAGCACCCTAAATATAAGAACAAGTTAAGATTATTTAATAAATATAAAACTTATTAAAGAAAGATCTCTAATTTCTATAATATATTATAAAGAAATATTATAATAAGAAATATAAATAACCTCCTTACTTTAAGAAGAGAGAAAAAGTTTAGCTACTAAGATAAAATATTTGAAGTAAATAACTAAGTAGTAAACTAGACTATATTAAAATCAGGCTATATAAGATTAAAGAACAAATATTACCTATAAATTATTAACTTAAATTACCTACAACTATAAAAATCCATCTAACCTTCTATATTATACTTATAGAAAAGACACCTTAGGACGTTAAACTAGTAGTATATAATATAGATGCATACGGAGAAGACTAGAAATAAGAAGTTAAGAGAATAATAAGATATAAAATATAGAATAGTAAATAGTACTATCTAATAAAATAGTTAGAAACGGATAAATATAAGAACCTATAGAATAATATCTAGAAACTAGAAGAAAACCTTAGCCCTATAGTATTATAGGTATATTATAAAACCTAAATTCGCGAAGAAAATCTAGAGATAGAGTAGTAGAATTAAATAATATTAGCTATATTACAGGAGGCGACTCTACCTTAAGAAGAAGACCCGCTTTATAATCTACCTCCTCCTTCTCTTTAAGCTGCTCCTATATACGTTTATAACCCTCTACTTACCTATATTTTACTTATTTACAAATTTTACGAAGACGCTGAATCTTTATATAAACTACTACTACCTTATTAAGAAGTTACTCTAACTTCTCCTAGACCAGACAGATCTCCT
This sequence comes from Lojkania enalia, assembly GCA_010094045.1. Classification (NCBI taxonomy): domain Eukaryota; kingdom Fungi; phylum Ascomycota; class Dothideomycetes; order Pleosporales; genus Lojkania; species Lojkania enalia. The sequence goes on from ML986730.1 coordinate 13,396, forward strand.
CCTCTAGCTTCGCAACCTTAGTATCCTACTTTACTACTAGGAAGAATTAGAAATAAACTAGTATTATAGGACTGTAATATATAAGTAATTTAAATATCACGATCCGCGTCGTATAATAAATATATACTAGTATAAAAGTATTTTAAATAATACAATTTTTTAAGTATTTTCTTCTTATCTACCTTATAAGTTAACCTTTTATAGGAATACTAAGAATAAGGTATAATTATTTTACCTAAATAGTTTATATAATTAGTATAATAGTATCTACTTAGAGTTAAATGATAAAGAGGAGGTATTAGAAATATATATAGTCTTAGCGAGAATAGTATACTAACCCTACTATATACTAGTTTAGAATAGGAAAACTCTCGGGCTGAGAGCTTAGAGGGGAAAAGTAGTATTATAGATACCCCTAAGAGAAACTCTATACTAGACTTAATTAAGATTTAAGACTTTATATAATTAGAAGAATAAGACTAATATAAAATATATAACGCACTTAGTAGCTTAGTTAACTAAGTAACTAAGTAGAAAGAAATAATAAGAGAACTAAATTATATTTAATAACCTTACAACTCTAATCTTTATAGCTCTTTATAGTTAACTTAAATATCTTTTATATACTCTACTTACGTACTTCTATTATAAGCCTATAAGAATAATATACCTTATAGTATATAATTACTCTTAGTTATTACCCCGCCCTATACCTGGCTAATTAGAAGGGCTATTATAAAATAGCTAGAACGCTTTAATCGAGTATATACTAAAATATTTAATAATATTAATTAGTATACTATAGTTTTTAATCCCTATTTACATCGTCTATATACTTTATAGCTCTAGTATACTTTCTCCCTCTTTATCTATTTTAACTTCTTTAACTTCCCCTATCTCGTCCTAATATCTTTTACTAAACAACTCTCTAACTACTTTTCTACTAATACTAATAGCTGTATATTAGTAGTCTAGTATATATAGTTTAATACTTATCTATTTATTAGTCTTATACTTAAGTACGCGCATTAATTAGTCTATCTTCTATAACTTATATTAATTTACCTATACGTAGTTGCTAAAGCTACTACCGAGTACCTTAATATTTAGATACTTTTAAAATAGCTGTATATAAGCTAAATATACCGCTATTATCTACTCTAGCTGTAGTAGTAGAAAGTATAGTACTACCTTTAGCTTATTCTACTAGGATTGTAATTTATAATAGTAGACTACTATTATAATCTACCTATCTACTATAAAGATATTATAGTCTTATAGTATCCTATTATAATACTATATTATTATAATCTCTAACCCTTATTTAAGCTACCTTAAAGTTATATATATATTAATTATTAGTAGTTCTAAAAAGTAATCTACCTATTATAAGTACTACTTTACCTACTACTTACTTTATAAGCCATCTCTTAACTGGAGCTACTAACTAGCTTCTATCTACCTAGCTTAAGTAAGTATCTACTTAAGTCTATTATTAAACTAATTATTATAATAATAGATAAAAGATATACTCTACTATATAAATATAATATTATTAATAAGCTACTCTAGTCGGATAGTAAACTAGTCTTTAACTCTAGCCGTCTAATATAGCTTTTACTAGAATATCTTCTCTACCTTAACTACTATATCCTATACTATTTTGTAGAACTAGCTAATATAGATCGGCCGGCTATTAAGATAGAATATCTTCTTATTCTTTAACTAGTAAGTATTATCTAAATTACTAGCTATTAGTATAATAAACTTCCTATATACTAGTAAGCTAATTATCTTATTTATTAGATTAAATAACCTGTTAGCTAGAAACTTCTACTATATAAGTAGAAAATACTCCCGGTTCTTATCTATCTACTTATTATACTCTACTACTAGAAGTAGCTTCTCTACACCTAGTATATATATATAGTATATTATACTAGTTAGTATATATAAGTAGTTCTTTACTATACGTAAGCGGTCTATTTTAGCGTCGATTTCTAGTATAGTAAGAAAATAGATAAGCTTACTATTAAATAGCCGATTACCTATTAATTAAAAAATAAATAATATAAATATATCTAGTAGTATTCTAAGCTAAATATTTTTACTATTCTTATCTAATATAACCTATAGTACTATTACTAGTTCTTTCTACTTATTTTACTAATAGAATAGCTCGCGCGCGTCTTCTATCTAATCTATTTCTTTCTTCTTATAGTACTTATAATAGGGGCTACTATTACTATTATTATTGCTATTAGTATTACTTCTAGCTCTACTAGACCTAAAACTCGCGCTATTATCTAATACTATACTATTATTATTACTATTATTACTATTACTACTATAACTAAACTATATAGTTTAAACTTTTTTATTAGTAATAATATAGAGAAAGTAGTAGACGAACTTAATAATATAGCTAGCGTATACTACCTAACTTTTAGGGTTCTATAGTTGAGCGAGTAGACACCTATCTATCTTATATTATTAAGCGCTTTTAAACTACTATTTTATCTCTTATATAAGTAATAATAACCCTCTAATACTCTACTTAACTAATAGCTTAACTAGCTTTACCGCCTATTAAAGTTTCGCCTTATCTTAGTTAGATAGCTAGATCTAATATATAAGATATACTCGATTCTACTTTACTAGATATTCTAGCTACTCTATCTATTTAAACTATCTAGTTTTATTAGTTTTTACTACCTCCGCATTTATAATCTATATCTTCTCTTCTTCCCTCTACTTTATAAGCTTAAACCTGGCTAACTAATTATATATAATATTAGCTTCTATATAGAGAATAGCTAGTTTATAGTTATAGCTATCTATATTAATAATAAAATATTACTGTAGCCCGCCAGCCTGAAAGAATATCTATACCTTAATCTTCTAATAGAGTCTACTTTTATCACCTATTTATACCTATTTATACTTCTTCTTTAGATATATATATAGCGCGTTAATATTAATAGTAATATAGTATCTAAATTACTTATACTAGAACCTATTTAGTAGCTTTTCTAATTCTAGTATTAGTTGCCTAAACGGTGCGGGTAGCTAAACGTCTTTTACTAGTCTAATTAGCTACTAATAAGTATACTTAATAATTACCCTCCTCTACTCTATTATTATACTATAATAGTGCTGTAGATATATATTAATATTTAATATAGTAGTTGTATATTTCTTATATATTAGAATGTAGTATTTAAGTAGATAGTAGAAATAGTTTTTAATATCTTCTAGTAATAGCGCTATTCTATTTACTTATATATAGGTCTTCTTACTATAGATATAGTATTGCGCCCTTAGTTTAAGCGTCTATATATTCTAGTAAAATTATATCCTTCCAGCCTTATTATAGCCCTATACTAGTATAGGTGCGATAATATAGCGTTATAAATAGAATAAATAAACTCTACTAAATAGTTTTTATATATAAAGTATTACGGTTAGAGTACTAGTTGTAAATAAATTAGGGGGGTAATAGTTAGACGAATCGCCCTCTTTTAACAACCTATTTTAGGTATAGTACTATAGTATTATACCTAATCTATTACGAATCGGGCCTGATTCGTCACCTTATATTAGATAGAAAATCTACCCTTATACCTAATACTAACGTAGCTACTATAAGCCTACCTTTTTTAAGCTATTCCTCTAACTACTTAGCTCGCTCTATATCTCTAGTATAATAGTATCTACTGTTTAGTACTTTAACTATTACTTTATATTACGCTTTACTATAGTAGTATACTATCCTTTTCTCCTTTTATTCCTTAAACTACTATACCTGCTGCTAATATATTATTAATACTATCTCCTATACCTACTTCTATTTATACTATAATACTAAATATTATATATTTAGCTATACTATACTCGCTTAAATATATATTATATACTAAACTAGTATACTCTCTTCTAGCTTAGCCTCTTATACCGGCGGTAGTATTACTATAAGTAGTACTACCGGGTATAGTAGTAGTTGTAAATTCTTTAGCTTTACTAGTTTTAGTTACTAGTCGCTTAATATAAAGATAAGATAATACTTATCTATTATAATCTACTATAGTAGTTTTTTACTATTAAATATCCTTATATAGCTGATAAAATTTCTATTACTTATTATATCGCCCGCTATATTTATATTAACTACTACTACTACTATTAGATTACTTTTACTATACTTCTATTCTATATAGTTAATTCTACTCTCTTAAATCCGCTTAACTAAGTTTTTAATAAGCGCCCGATACGGTACTACTATTACTATTACTCTATATTAATCTAAGTAAGCTGGTATAGTAAATAGTAAGCTCTTTCTTCTACTAGTTAAGAGTACTATAATAAGTAGTATTTACCTGCCTAGTACTATATATATTATTTACTCTTACTTAGCTAAATAGAAGCTAACCTCTTCTTACCTAAGTACCTGCTGTATTACCTTTTAAAGCCTTTTCTCCCTTCTACTTTAAATCTATATCTTCTTTTCTTATCCTATAAACTCTTTACTATTATTATTATATTACTACTACTTTCTTACTCCAGTCTAGCCTTAACTACCTATCTACTTTACCTCTAGTATCTCTTTACCCCTATTAAGCTCTAAGAAGTAATACTATAGTATACTAAGCAGTTAGAACGCTTTAATTAAGTATATACTAAGATACTTAATAATATTAATTAGTATACTATAGTTTCTAATCCCTATCTATATCGTCTATATACTCTATAGCTCTAGTATATTCTCTTCCTTTTTATCTACTTCAGCTTCTTCGACTTCCTCTATCTTATTCTAATATCCTTTACTAAATAACTCTCTAACTACTTCTCTACTAATATTAATAGCTGTATATTAGTAGTCTAGTATATATAGCTTAATACCTACCTATTTACTAGTCTCGTATTTAAGTACGTATATTAGTTAGTTTATCTTTTATAGCTTATATTAATCCGCCTATATATAGTTGCTAAAATTGCTACTAAATACTTTAATATTTAGATACTCCTAAAACGGCTGTATATAAGTTAAATATACTATTATTACCTACCCTAGCTGCGGTAGTAGAAAGTATAATACTATCTTTAGCTTATTCTACTAGAATTATAATTTGTAATAGTAGACTACTATTATAATCTACCCGTCTACTATAAAGATATTATAGTTCTATAGTACTCTATTATAATACTATATTATTATAATCTTTAACCCTTACTTAAACTACCCTAAAGTTATATATATACTAACTATTAGTAGTTCTAAAAAGCGATCTACCTACTATAAGTACTACTTTACCTACTACTTATTCTATAAGCTGTCTCTTAACTAGAGCTGCTAACTAGTTTCTATCTATCTAACTTAAGTAAGTATCTATTTAAGCCTATTATTAAGCTGATTATTATAATAATAGATAAAAGATACACCCTACTATATAAATATAATATTGTTAATAAGCTGCTCCAGCCGGATAGTAAACTAGTTTTCAGCTCTAGCCGTCTAATATAGCTCCTACTAGAGTATCTCCTCTACTTTAGCTACTATATCTTATACTATCTTATAGAACTAGCTAATATAGATTAGTTAGCTATTAAGATAGAACGTTTTCTTATCTTTTAACTAGTAAATATTATCTAAATTATTAGCTGTTAGTATAATAAATTTCTTATATACTAGTAAGCTAATTATCTTATTTATTAGACTAAATAATCTACTAGTTAGAAACTTCTGCTGTATAAGTAGAAAATACTCCTAGTTCTTATCTATCTACTTATTATATTCTACTATTAGAAGTAGTTTCTCTATACCTAGCACGCGTACGTAATATACTATACTAGCTAGTATATATAAGTAGTTCTTTACTATATATAAGCGGTCTATTTTAGCATTGATTTCTAGTATAGTAAGAAAATAGATAAGTCTACTACTAAACAGCTAATCGCCTATTAATTAAAAAATAAATAATATAAGTATATCTAGTAGTACTTTAAATTAAGCGTCTTTACTATTCCTATCTAATATAACCTATAATACTATTGTTAGTTTCTTCTATTTATTTTACTAATAGAATAGCTTGTATACGTCTTCTATCTAATCTACTTCTTTCTTTCTATAGTATTTATAATAGAGGCTGCTATTACTATTATTATTATTATTAGTACTACTTTTAATTCTACTAGACTTAGAACTTACACTATTATCTAATATTATACTATTATTATTACTATTATTACTATTACTGCTATAGTTAAACTATATAGCCTAAACTTCTTTATTAGTAATAATATAGAAAAAGTAGTAGACGAACTTAATAATATAGCTAGTATATACTATCTAACTTTTAGGGTTCTATAGTTAAGTAAGCGGACGCTTATCTACTTTATATTACTAAGTACTTCTAAACTACTATCTCGTCTCTTATATAAGTAATAATAACCTTCTAATACTCTACTTAACTAATAGTTTAACCAGCTTTACCACCTATTAAAGTTTTACCTTATTTTAGTCGGGCAGCTAGATCTAATATATAAGATATACTCGATTCTACTTTACTAGATACTCTAGCTACCCTATCTGCTTAAACTACTTAGTTTTATTAGTTTTTACTACCTCTATATTTATAATCTATACCTTTTCTTCTTCCCTCTACTTTATAAGCTTAAACCTGGCTAACTAATTATATATAATATTAGCCTTTATATAGAAAATAGCTGGTTTATAGTTATAACTATTTATTATAATAATAAAATATTACTATAACCCGCCAGCCTGAAAGAATATCTATACCTTAACCTTCTAATAGAACCTATTTTTATTATCTATTTATATCTATTTATACTTTTTTTTAGATATATATATAGCGTGTTAATATTAGTAGTAATATAGTATCTAGATTACTTATACTAGAACCTATTTAGTAGCTTTCCTAATTCTAGTATTAGTTGCTTAAATAGTACGGGTAGCTAGATATCTTTTACTAGTCTAATTAGCTACTAACAAATATATTTAATAATTACCCTCCTTTATTCTATTATTATACTATAATAGTATTATATATATATATTAATATTTAATATAGTAGTTATATATTTCTTATATATTAGAATATAGTACTCGGGTAGATAGTAAAGATAGTTCTTAATATCCTCTAGTAATAGTACTATTCTACTTACTTATATATAAGTTTTCCTACTATAAATATAATATTATACCCTCGGTTCGAGCGTTTATATATCTTAGTAGAACTATATCCTTATAGCCTTATTATAGCTCTATTCTAGTACGGGTGTAATAATATAGTATTATAAGTAGAATAAATAGATTCTACTAAATAGTTTTTATATATAAAGTATTACGGTTAGAGTACTAGTTATAAATAAATTAGGGGGGTAACGGTTAGACAAATTACCCTCTTTTAACAACCTATTTTAGGTATAGTACTATAGTACTATACCTAATCTATTATAAATTAGGCTTAATTTGTCGCTTTATATTAGATAGGGGGGTTATAGTTATAACAATGCAAAGAAATCGTTCCACGAAAAGCTTTATATATAACCTTATCCCAAAGCTTTTCGCTTATCTTATCCTACCCCCGGTTCTACCCCTTTTCCCATCTGTATATAGTTGTACACTCCCTTATAAGTAGCTTAGTAGTTTTTCTATATCCTTTCGTATAAGGCCTATAGGTGTTAATAGAATTCCTAGGTTCCTAATCCCCCACATACTCCTATATACCTCTAAGTAGATTCATGCTGCATTCGGACCTATTATCTTACCTATACCATTATATTATATAGAAAAACTTAATACTACTAGTAATAGTCTCTTTAATAATATCGCATCGATTGTTTATTTAACTATATCTAAGTCCGAGATATACCCGATTTAGTTTAGGTTATAATACTTATATACTATTACATTAAATTATTTAGTTACCTAGATAGGATCTTAGAGATTTTCTATTAACTAAAGCTTTTAGGTTTAGAACTTCCTATCCCCTATAATTAGAATTGCCTTTAGAAAAGCCGCGTAGAGTACGTCTAGGTAGAAACTTAGAGACTACTAATAACCTATCAGAATCGGAGGTAACCGCCGATATCTAACTATAATTCACCTTCTAATTCCTATACTAGAATCGATACACGCGTAAGTTATAGTAAGAGTAAGCTTCTATCTACGTATATAGAACAACTGTTACCTCCTATAGAGGGCCCTGCGACAGGCGGACCCCTCTCTATAGGACTAGTAGTAAAGAACCTATCTAATTTGGAGGGAAATTAGAGCGAACTTACCCTTAAAAAATAAATCGCAATTTTATAAGAGAAGATTATATGCTTAATACGATAGAAAACTATTAGTTCTAATTAACCTCTACAAACCACCGAATCAGCACCGATAATACGCCGAGAAACTTTTACGACTCCCCTAGTAAGAAACCTCTCAGCCACCCTTAAGCCCCTTTAAGCCTACTTTACTAAACGTATGCTTAAGATTGAAAGCTTTATAGATAGCAACGAACCTATATTTAAATAATAGCGAGCCTTAATCCTAGACCGACTTAAAATTAATGTAGATTACTATTAGATAGAGCGTATATATATAGTATTAATATAGAGATATACCTCTAGTACTGCGAAAGGGTATTTAGAGCCAAAATATCTAGCTAAATCGGACCAGTATCGGTTTAAAAATACTAAAGAAATGATTTTACTTCTATAATTGTATTTTATTATAAGTAATAAAGAGATAGAGGTATAATAGGCGTTTTAGGTCCTAAGAATAAATAAGAGAGAAGCGTTCTCAACTTTTAAAGTTTACTTTATTAATACAGCTATTAGAAGATCTATATCCAAATCTGAGTAGTTCTTCTACCTATAGGATAAGATTCTCTCCAGCCTAAGGATATTAAACCTTAGCTTTAAGTTTATATAGAAAGGCTCCTTTAATACTATAGTCGCCTACTTAATAGCCTATAATATAGAAAGGAGGAGTGTTTCTAACCTTTTAGAATAAACTATCAGCCCTTAGGTTGCAGCTAAAACAAATTTAGAGCAGTACTAGAAGGCTTCTAAGAGTTTATCTAAGGTAACCTACAATCCGATACTACCTTAATCTACTCTAGTATTAATACCTTATTCTACTATAATTACTCCCTAATAACCTAGTAAGACTCCCGCATCTGAAAAGTATACGACCCTAGGTAATTACTATAACTATAGTAAACTAGAATACTTTACGAACGAATATACAGTCTTTAAAGTATAAGAGATAGAGGTTAAATAAGAGAAGATTAAGGAAGAAGAGTTCTTAGACGTAAACGAGTACCACCTAGATAGTTCTTAGGTGGGAAATAGAAACGCCTAGGAAAACTCTCTATCCTAGGCTTAAGTAGATATAACTTATTAAACATCAATTTATTATATTTATTTAGAGGAAAGTACTTTTAAATTCCTACTGTTCTATATTTAAAAGGCGTTAGTATACAACTAAACACCCTTGTTAATACTAGCGCCTAAGGCTTCCTATTTCTTAATTCTATAGTAGCTAGATCGCTCTCCTAAACTCTATATATATTGATATAGCGCTTACCCTTTAAAATTACTGTTAAAGGTTTTTAGGACTGAATCTAAACCCTAATTAATTAGTATATCTACTTATACTTATAAATTAATAGGAGAACTATCTAAAACTACCCATTTATTATTATAGACCTAGGTACTTAGGATTGTATTATTGGTATTAAATAGTTATATTACTTTCAGCTCCAGCTAGATACGGATAAGAATCGGATTATATAGCCCTCTAAGTATCCTACTACTTATAATCTATTACCCCCTCTTCTTATATAATTAACTCAGCTAGCACGCGATAAGGAGGTAGAGCTAGATATCCAGTAACGCGACGCTTTATAGGAAAAGGACTAGTATTAGTAGTCCCGTAATCCAACTATCTATTATATTAAAGGTCTACTAAGACTACTAAAACTATATTAATCTCTTATAGCCTATAGTCTAAATAAGCTTAAAGCTCCTGCACGCCCGTATATAATAAAGTCCGAATCCGATCTAAAGAAAACCTATTCTTCTATTATCGCTCTTATTATAGCTAATACTTTCTACTTTAATATAAAGAGGAAAGAGAACAAGTTTTTCTCTACATCTCTATACGAAATCGAGCAGCTAATTAAAGATAAGTAAGCTCTAGAACTAGAAGACGAGGCTGAAAATAAAGTACTAGTAAATCTCCGATTACCATCTAAATACTATAGATATTAGAATATATTTAGCAAGACTGCGGCTTATTAATTACTAGAATACTACCCTTACAATTATAAAATTGTTCTTATAGAACTCCTCCCTAATAGTTACAGCCCGTTGTATAAGTAGAATGTTAAGGAGCTGGAGGTAACTAAGAAGTATATTATAGATAATCTACGGAATGTGTATATTAAGTAGAGTCTAAGCTCTTTTATATCTCTAATTCTATACGTTTATAAACCTAATAGCGACCTATATATCTGCGTAGATTATTGTAAACTTAATACTCTTACCTATAAGAACATATATCCGATACCACGCATAGATAAATTCTTATCTAGACCTACTAAAGTAGTAATTTTTACTAAATTTAACATTTATACAGCCTTTAACAAGATTAGAATAGACCCTAGTTCTAAGGAATATACTACCTTTCGGACTTAATACAGAACCTATAAGTATAAAGTTCTACCTTTTAGATTATATAACAGTCTAGCAACTTACTAGTACTATATAAATAACGTATTAATCAACTACCTAGATAACTTCTATATTACTTACCTAGATAATATCCTTATCTACTCTAAAGACGAGGCGATATATACTATCTATATTAAGAAAGTTTTTAAAAAATTACGTTAAGTAGGGTTATAAGTTAATATTAAAAAGAGCGAATTCTATATTACCCGAACTAAATACCTTAGCTATATCCTCTTAAATAAAGGCCTTAAGGTTAACCTAGAGAAGGTAGAAGTACTATATAACTAGTAACTACCTACTACTATAACGGGTGTGAAATCCTTCTTAGGTTTTACTAGATTCTATTAATAGTTTATACCAGAATTCTCGCGTGTCGTAAAGCTAATTATTATACTATAGAGCTCTACAACCCCTTTTATATAGACTTTAGAATGTAATATTGCCTTTAAGAAATTGAAGTTAGCTCTATTAAGTATACCTACTCTCTACTACTTTAACCCTGCATTAGAAACAAAAATGGAAACTAATACCTCTAATAGAGTAGTTGTAGGAGTACTATTATAGAAACATCCTAACAGAAAATAGTATTTTATAGCGTTCTATAGTAAGGTTCTATCCGGTTTAGAACTGAACTAGAAGATTTATAATAAGAAACTATTTACAATCATTACTGCGTTTAAGTAATAGAGGGTAGAACTTACTTTAGTAGCTACTAGGACTCTAGTATATACCAATTATCGCTCACTCGAATATTTTATAACTATAAAGGTATTTAATACTTATTAAGTTTATTAGACCGAGGAATTAGCTTAGTATTAGTTCTAAATTAAGTATACTTTAGGCAAGAATAATACTAGAGTAGATATCCTTAGTTGTTGCGAATAAGATATAGAAAACTTAAAAGCAGCTTAAACCGACAACTAGTTAAGAGTCCTATTTAGACCGTATTAACTTTACCCCCGAATTAATGCCGAATTAGCCTAGTTCTATATTATCTAAATAACAGCTTAAGCGGCTATACTAAACGTTATTAAAGGCTAGGAGTAGGTTATATTACTAGACTCTCTAGAGTTGATCGACGTATTATTATAGGAAAACCGAGCCTCCTTCGCGTAGGAACGCATACTTCTACCCTACAAATATTAGATAGAGAATAGACTACTCCTCTATAATAATCGCTTATATATTCTATCAGATTTAGGCCTTTATATATAACTTATACGAGAGGCTTATAACTAAGTATCCTCCACACACCTAAGTACTACTAAAACCTATTAGTTACTATCCTAGAAGTACTACTAGAAGGGTATAGAGGCTACTTGCAAACGATATATACGGAATTGTATTCTATACCGTAAAGCTTATCTAATATAAACCTAAACTCTAGGTTTTATCTATCTACTTCTTATACTAAATCGACTAATATAGTACCTATATATTAACTTTAAGGATTTTCCTATAGATAAGTCCGGATATAATTAGATTATAGTAGTAATTAATCGCCTGTCCAAATAAGCTGTATCTATTCCCTACTATCGTATAATTAACGTAAGAGGAATAGCTGAATTATTTATTTAATAGGTGTACCGCTTTAGCTATATATCTAAAACTATTATTTTAGACTGAAGACCTCAGTTTATATCCAGTTTCTAGTCTAAATTCTGCTATATCTTAGACGTAAAGATTAAACTATCTACTACTTATTATAAAGAGACTAACGGACAGATAGAGATTATAAATAAGTATATTAATCAGAGACTGCGTTCTTTTATATCCTTCTACTAAGATAACTAGAGTTCTCTATTACCTATAATCGACCGAGTATAAGCAACTCTACTCTATACAACTATCAGAATATCCCTATATTAGATCCTATACAGATCCGAGCCCTGTTAGAGTTAGGATTAGAAATATTCTATTAATCCTATTACTATAATAAATAAATTAAATCGTAAGAATATTCTAGCTCTAGCAATTCGCATATATATAGTTTAGGAAACTGTAAAGGCTAATATCGAGAAGGCTCAGGATCGTATATAATCTATTATTAACCGTTACTAGCAACCGATTAATTAGTAGATTAGTAATATAGTCTACTTAAATACTAAGAACTTTACGGTCTAGAGACTGAGCCGAAAGCTATCCGATTAATAGGAGGGCCCCTTTAAAGTATTAGAGCAGGTTAAAAACTCGTACTACTTATAGCTACCCCTAGGGTCGAGTATATATAATATCTTCGTACTAAACCTGCTGTATAAAGACCTCCAGGACCTTCTACCTAGATAAGAAGCTCTAAAACCACCCGCTATCGCTATTAATAAGGTAGAAGAGTAGGAGGTTGAGGAAATACTAGCTAGTAAGTTATATTACAAGACCCTTAAATACCGTGTAAAATAGATAGGATACGATCCCAACCTAATCTAATATAAAGCCTTAAACTTTATAGGTTCGTCTTATAAGTTAAGAGCTTTTTATAATAAGTATCCGAATTACCTAGGACCCCTAAGAGCCCTAACTAAATGGATTAAGGTATATAAGGATAGTATAAAGAATATAGATTATCTAGTAGATAATAGTATATAAGAGTTAAGTAGTAGATTTTAAAAACTAAAGTATAGGCCCGAAATTACTCCTCTATAAAATCCGGAGGGTCTGACAGCAGGCTGTTAGATACCTTCCTAGTCCTCTTCTCTTCTACTCTTCTTCCCCTTTCTTCCCTCCGGACTCTCCTTAAACCTCCCCTACCTTATTCTTAGCTGCTTAAGAGCGCCGCGATATCAGTTTAAAGGCTAGATATTAGAGCCTCTAAGGCTGAAACCCGACGGAGTAACTCAGTACTCTAGTAGAATAAAGCTACTTAGATACTAGCTGTAAGAAGGCTATCTTCCTAACTTCTTACAACCTAGGCTATAAGCGCTAGGCTGTAAGTAGACTTTAAAATAGCCTTAAAGGCCACCTCTTTATCCTCCTTATCCCCTACGTATCGGGCTACTACCTACAGTTCGAGATGGCCCCGGAGGACTAGAAACTCCTCCTTATAGTAGGAGGGGATCTATAAGTACGTTAGTAGCAAGTATCCTACTAGTATTAGATGCGATTCGTACGGGGTTGTACTTTTTATTTTACGAGGTGTAATACTCGCATTTTTTTAATCTTAGAGACTGAAAGGAAAATATTATATACTACCCGCGGGCGAGCGCGCGCGTAGCCTAAAGGTAGATAACCTAAAAGGCCTCTAAAGAGGCTCTAAAAGGCGGGCGGAGTAGTATATTAATTAATTTTTTTCTATAAGACGTTAGTAATACTTTAATAATTAACGGTTCTAGAGACGTGCAACGATATATACGGAGTAGAAGTTATTATTTAGTTAAGGAAGCTTAGTTAACAGCGACCTGGTAATATACTAAGACTAGTAAACGCTTGTTGCTATACGCGACGAAATTGCAATATTAATAAACTATTATGATAGTAGTTACTAGCTAATATATAGGTTAATTATACTTACTATAAAAACCTTACTTAACATTATATTAATAAACGCATCTCTATAGGCAACTACGCGTATTAGCTTTTACTAGTAAATACCTCCTTAAAGGAATTTCTTTATACTAGAACCCATTTATAATAGCTCCAATTCCCTCCCGAACCAGCGTAGATAGGGACTATCAGTCTAAGAGGAGGGGGGTAGTATAATAATGCAAAGAAATCGTTCCACGAAAAGCTTTATATATAACCTTATCCTAAAGCTTTTCGCTTATCTTATCTTACCCCTAGTTCCACCCCTTTTCCCATCCGTATATAGTTGTATACTCCCTTATAAGTAGCTTAGTAGTTTTTCTATATCCTTTTGTACAAGGCCTATAAGTGTTAATAGAATTCCCAGGCTCCTAATCCCCCACACACTCCTATATACCTCTAAGTAGATTCATACTGTATTTAGACCTATTATCTTACCTGCGCTATTATAATAGTTAGATAAATCATCTTTTTTAGATAACCTATTTCGGGTATAGTATTATAGTACTATACCTAATCTATTATAAATTGGGCCTAATTTATTACTTTATATTAGATAGGCCCTTTACTATTATTATTATACTACTACTACTTTCTTATATTAGTCTAGCTTTAACTATCTATCTACTTTACTTCTAGTATCTTTTTACCCCTATTAAGCCCTAAGAAGTAATACTATAATATACTAAATAGCTAGAATACTTTAATTAAGTATATACTAAAATACTTAATAATATTAATTAGTATACTATAGTTTCTAATCTCTATCTATATTATTTATATACTTTATAGCTCTAGTCTACTTTTTTCCTCTTTATCTACTTTAACTTCTTTAACTTCCTCTATCTTATCCTAATATCTTTTACTAAACGACTCTCTAACTACTTTTCTACTAATACTAATAGCTATATATTAGTAGTCTAATATATATAGTTTAATATTTATCTACTTATTAGTCTTATACTTAAATACATGCGTTAGTTAGTCTATCTTTTATAGCCTATATTAATCCGCCTATATATAGTTATTAAAGCTTCTATTAAGCACCTTAATATTTAAATACTTTTAAAATAGCTATATATAAACTAAGTATACTACTATTATCTACCCTAGCTATAGTAGTAGAAAGTATAGTACTACTTTTAGCTTATCCTACTAGAATTGTGATTTATAATAGTAGACTACTATTATAATCTATTTATCTCCTATAAAGATATTATAGTTCTATAGTATTTTATTATAATACTATATTATTATAATCTTTAACCCTTATCTAGACTGTTTTAAAATTATATATATACTAATTATTAGTAGTTTTAAAAAGTAATCTATCTACTATAAGTACTATTTTATCTACTATTTATTCTATAAGCTGTCTCTTAACTAGAGCTACTAACTAGCTTCTATCTATCTAGTTTAAGTAAGTATCTATTTAAGTTTATTATTAAGCTAATTATTATAATAATAGATAAAAAATATACCCTACTATATAAATATAATATTATTAATAAGCTACTTTAGCCGGATAGTAAACTAGTCCTTAGCTCTAACTATCTAATATAGTTCCTACTAAAATATTTCTTTTACCTTAGCTACTATATCCTATACTATTTTATAAAACTAGTTAATATAGATTAGCTAGCTATTAAGATAGAATATCTTCTTATTCTTTAACTAGTAAGCGTTACCTAAATTATTAGCTATTAGTATAATAAACTTCTTATATACTAGTAAGTTAATTATCTTACTTATTAGACTAAACAATTTATTAGCTAGAAACTTCTACTATATAAGTAGAAAATACTTTTAGTCCTCGTCTGTCTACTTATTATACTCTACTATTAGAAGTAGCTTCTTTATATCTAGCACGCATACGTAGTATATTATACTAGTAAGTATATATAAGTAGTTTTTTACTATATATAAATAGTCTATTTTAGTATTAATTCCTAATATAGTAAGAAAATAGATAAGTCTATTACTAAATAGCTAATTACTTATTAATTAAAAAATAAATGATATAAATATATCTAGTAGTACTTTAAATTAAATATTTTTTATAATAATATAAAGAAATCGTTTTATAAAAAACTTTATATATAACCTTATCTTAAAGCTTTTTACTTATCTTATTCTACCCCTAGTTCTACCCCTTTTCCCTTCTATATATAGTTGTATATTCTCTTATAAGTAGCTTAGTAGTTCTTCTATATCCTTTTATATAAGGCCTATAGGTGTTAATAGAATTCTTAAGTTCTTAATCCTTATATACTCTTATATACCTCTAAGTAGATTTATATTATATTTAGACCTATTATCTTATCTATACTATTATATTATATAGAAGAATTTAATACTACTAGTAATAGCCTCTTATATAATATTATATTAATTATTTATTTAACTATATTTAAATCTAAAATATATCTAATTTAGTTTAAATTATAATATTTATATACTATTATATTAAATTATTTAGTTATTTAGATAAGATCTTAGAAATCTTCTATTAACTAAAGCCTTTAGGTTTAGAACTTCCTATCCCCTATAATTAGAATTGCCTTTAGAAAAGCTGCGTAGAATATACCTAGGTAGAAACTTAGAGACTACTAATAACCTATTAGAATTAAAGGTAACTGCTAATATCTAACTATAATTTACCTTCTAATTCTTATACTAGAACTAATATATATATAAGTTATAGTAAGAGTAAGCTTCTATCTATATATATAGAACAACCGTTACCTCTTATAGGGGGCCTTATAATAGGTAGACCCCTCTCTATAGGGCTTATAATAAAGAACCTATCTAATTTAGAGGGAAATTAGAGTAAACTAACCCTTAAGAAATAAATCGCAATTTTATAAGAGGAGATTATATACTTAATATAATAGAGAACTATTAGTCTTAATTAACCTCTATAAACTACTAAATTAGAACCGATAATATACTAAGAAACTTTTATAACTCCTCTAGTAAGAAATCTTTTAGCTACCTTTAAGCTCCCTTAAATCTACTTTACTAAATATACGCCTAAGATTAAAAGCTTTATAGATAGTAGTAAACTTATATTTAAATAATAGTAAGCCTTAATTCTAGACTAACTTAAGATTAATATAGATTACTATCTAATAGAGTATATATATATAGTATTAGTATA
>ML986730.1:36126-58074 GCA_010094045.1 Lojkania enalia
TTTAGGATCCTCTACTAGAGTAAAAAACTCTAAAACTACCCGCTATTACTATTAAGGGGGTAGAAGAGTAGGAGGTTAAGGAAATACTAGCTAGTAAGCTATATTATAAGACCCTTAAATACTATATAAAATAGGTAGGATATAATCTTAACCTAGTCTAGTATAAAGCTTTAAATTTTATAGGTTTACCTTATAAACTAAAAGCTTTTTATAATAAGTATCTGAATTAGCTAGAACCCCTAAAAGCTCTAACTAAATAGATTAAGGTATATAAAAATAGTATAAAGAATATAGATTATCTAGTAGATAATAATATATAAGAGTTAAGTAGTAGATTTAAAAACTAAAGTATAGGCCTAAAATTACTCTTCTATAGAATCTAAATGGTCTAATAATAGGCTGTTAGATACCTCCCTAATCCTCTTCTCTTCTACTCTCTTTTCTCTTCTTTCCCTCCGGACTCCCTCCGAATCTCCTCTACCTTATTTTTAGCCGCCTAAAAGCGCTATAATATTAGCTTAAAAGTTAAATATTAGAGCCTTTAGAGCTAAAACCTAATAGAGTAACTTAGTACCCTAGTAGAATAAAGCTATCTAGATACTAGCTGTAGAAAGGCTATCTTTCTAACTTTTTACAACTTAGACTATAAGTACTAGACTATAAGTAGACTTTAAAATAGCCTTAAAGGCTACCTTTTTATTCTTCTTATCCCCTATATATCAGGCTACTACCTATAGTTTATGATAGCCCTAGAGGACTAGAAACTCCTCCTTATAGTAGAAGGGGATTTATAAGTATATTAGTAGTAAGTATTCTACTAGTATTAGATACGATTTGTATAGGGTTATACTTTTTATTTTATAAGGTATAATACTCGCATTTTTTTAATCTTAGAGACTGAAAGGTAAATATTATATACTACCTACAGGCGAGTGCGTATATAGCCTAAAGGTAGATAATTTAGAAGGCCTCTAAAAAGGCTCTAGAAGGTAAGTAGAATAGTATATTAATTAATTTTTTCTAAGAGGCGTTAGTAATATTTTAATAATTAACGGTTCTAGAGACGCGTAATAATATATACGGAGTAGAAGTTGTTATTTAGTTAAGGAAGCTTAGTTAATAACAACCTAGTAATATACTAAAGCTAGTAAATACTTGTTACTATATATAACAAAATTGCAATATTAATAAATTATTATAATAGTAGTTACTAGCTAATATATAGGTTAATTATACTTACCGTAAAAAACCTTACTTAATATTACGTTAATAAACGTATCTCTATAGGTAACTACGTATATTAGCTCTTACTAGTAAATACCTTTTTAAAGAAATTTCTTTATATTAGAATCCATCTATAATAGCTCTAATTCCCTTCTAAACTAGTATAAATAGGGACTATTAGCCTATAAGAAGGGGGGTAGTATAATAATATAAAGAAATCGTTTTACGAAAAGCTTTATATATAACTTTATCCTAAAGCTTTTTACTTATCTTATTCTACCCCTAGTTCTACCCCTTTTCCCTTCCGTATATAGTTGTATACTCCCTTATAAGTAGCTTAATAGTTTTTCTATATCCTTTTATATAAGGCCTATATATATTAATAGAATTTCTAGGTCCCTAATCCCTATATACTTCTATATACCTCTAAGTAGATTTATACTATATTTAGACCTATTATCTTACCTATACTATTATATTTTTACTATCTCTATCTAATATAATCTATAGTACTATTATTAGTTTCTTCTACTTATTTTACTAATAGAATAGCTTACGCGTATCTTCTATCTAATCTATCTCTTTCTTCTTATAGTACCTATAATAGAGGCTACTATTACTATTATTATTACTATTAGTACTACTTCTAACTCTATTAGATCTAGAACTTGTACTATTATCTAATACTATACTATTAATATTACTATTATTACTATTACTACTATAGCTAATTTATATAGTCTAAGCTTCTTTATTAGTAATAATATAAAGAAAGTAGCAGACGAACTTAATAATATAGCTAGTATATACTGTTTAACTCTTAGGGTTTTATAGTTAAGTAAGTAGACGTCTATCTACTTTATATTATTAAGCGCTTTTAAACTACTATCTTATCTCTTATATAAGTAATAATAACCCTCTAATACTCTACTTAACTAATAGTTTAACTAGCTTTACTACCTATTAAAGTTTCGCCTTATTTTAGTTAGGTAGCTAGATCTAATATATAAGATATACTTAATTCTAC
This sequence comes from Lojkania enalia, assembly GCA_010094045.1. Lineage (NCBI taxonomy): Eukaryota > Fungi > Ascomycota > Dothideomycetes > Pleosporales > Lojkania > Lojkania enalia. The sequence goes on from ML986730.1 coordinate 38,378, forward strand.
TTTACTAGATATTTTAGCTACCCCGTCTATTTAAACTACCCAGTTTTATTAGTCTTTACTGCTTCCGCATCTATAATCTATACCTTCTCTTCTTTTCTCTACTTTATAAGCTTAAAGCTAGCTAACTAATTATATATAATATTAGCCTCTATATAGAAAATAGCTAGCTTATAGTTATAACTACTTATATTAATAATAAAATATTACTACAGCCCGCCAGCCCGAAAGAATATCTATACCTTAACCTTCTAATAGAATCTATTTTTATTATCTATCTATACTTATTTATACTTCTTCTTTAAATATATATATAATATATTAATATTAGTAGTAATATACTATCTAGATTACTTATACTAGAACCTATTTAATAGCTTTTCTAATTCTAGTATTAGTTGCCTAAATAGTAGAGGTAGTTAGACGTTCTTTACTAGTCTAATTAACTATTAATAAGTATACTTAACGATTACTCTTCTCTACTCTATTATTATATTATAATAGTACTATAAATATATATTAATATTTAATATAGTAGTTACATACTCCTTATATATTAAAATATAGTATTTAGGTAGATAGTAGAGATAGTTCTTAATATCCTCTAATAATAGTACTATTCTACTTACTTATATACGGGTCTTTCTACTATAGATATAGTATTACGCCTTTGGTTTAAGCGTCTATATATTCTAGTAGAACTATATCTTTCTAGTCTTATTATAGCCCTATACTAGTATAGGTACGATAATATAGTATTATAAGTAGAATAAATAGATTCTACTGAATAGTTTTTATATATAGAGTATTATAGTTAAAGTATTAATTATAAATAAATTAGGGGGGTTATAGTTAGATAAATTACCCCCTTTAGACAACCTATTTTAGGTATAGTACTATAGTACTATACCTAATCTATTACAAATCAGGCCTAATTTATTACTTTATATTAGATAGAGTTTTATAGTTAAATAAGCGGACGCCTATCTACTTTATATTACTAAATACTTCTAAACTACCGTTTTATCTCTTATATAAGTAATAATAACCCTCTAATACTCTACTTAACTAATAGTTTAACTAGCTTCGCCGCCTACTAAAGTTTTACCTTACTTTAATTAGGCAGCTAAATCTAATATATAAGATATACTTAATTCTACTTTACTAGATATTCTAGCTACCCTATCTACTTAAACTATCTAGTTTTATTAGTCTTTACTACCTCTATATCTATAACCTATATCTTCTCTTTTTCTTTCTACTTTATAAGTTTAAACCTAGCTAACTAATTATATATAATATTAGCCTTTATATAGAAAATAGCTAGCTTATAGTTATAGCTATCTATATCGATAATAAAATATTACTATAGCCCGCTAACCTAAAAGAATATTTATATTTTAACTTTCTAATAGAGCCTACTTTTATTACCTATCTATATTTACTTATACTTCTTCTTTAGATATATATATAGTATATTAATATTAGTAGTAATATAGTATCTAGATTACTTATACTAGAACTTATTTAGTAGTTTTTCTAATTCTAATATTAGTTGCCTAAATAGTATAGGCAGTTAAACGTCTTTTACTAGTTTAATTAGCTACTAATAAGTATACTTAACAATTACCCTCCTCTACTCTATTATTATACTATAATAGTACTATAGATATATATTAATATTTAATATAGTAGTTATATATTCCTTATATATTAGAATATAGTACTTAGGTAGATAGTAGAGATAGTTTTTAATATCTTCTAGTAATAGTACTATTCTACTTACTTATATACAGGTCTTTCTACTATAAATATAGTATTATACTTTCGGTTTAAGCATCTATATATCTTAGTAGAACTATATTCTTCTAGCTTTATTATAGTTCTATACTAGTACGGGTGTAATAATATAGTATTATAAGTAGAATAAATAGACTCTACTAAATAGTTTTTATATATAAAGTATTACGGTTAGAGTACTAGTTGTAAATAAATTAGGGGGGTAACGGTTAGATAAATTACCCCCTTTTAACAACCTATTTTAGGTATAGCGCTATAGTACTATACTTAATCTATTATAAATCAGGCCTAATTCGTCGCCTTATATTAGATAGAAAATCCACCCCTATACCTAACGCTAATATAGCTACTATAAACCTATCTTTTTTAAGCTATTCCTTTAACTATCTAACTCGCTCTATATTTCTAGTATAATAGTATCTACTATCTAGTATTTTAGCTATCATTTTATATTATACTTTACTGCGGTAGTATACTACCTCTTTCTTCTTTTGTTTCCTGAGCTGCTGTACCTACCGCTAATATATTACTAATACTATCTCTTATACCTACTCCTACTTATACTATAATATTAAATATTATATATTCGGTTATACTATACTTACCTAAATATATATTATATACTAAACTAGTATATTTTTTTCTAGCTTAACCTCTTATACCGGTAGTAGTATTACTATAAGTAGTACTACTAGGTATAGTAGCAGCCGTAGATTCTTTAGCTTTACTAGCTTCGGCTGCTAGTTACTCGATATAAAGATAAGATAATACTTATCTATTATAATCTACTACAGTAGCCTCTTATTATTAAATATCTTTATATAGCTGATAAAATTCCTATTACTTATTATATTGCCCGCTATATCTACGCTAACTACTACTACTACTATTAGATTACTTTTACTATACTTCTATTCTATATAGTTAATCCTACTCTTTTAAATCTATTTAACCAAGTTCTTAATAAGCGCCTAGTATAGTACTACTACTACTATTACCCCGTATTAATCTAAATAAGCCGGTATAGTAAATAGTAAACTTTTTCTTCTACTAGTTAAGAGTACTATAATAAGTAGTATCTGCCTGCTTAATACTATATATATTACTTACTTTTACTTAGTTAAGTAGAAGCTAACCTCTTCTTATCTAAATACCTACTATATTATCTTTTAAAGCCCTTCCTCCCTTCTATTTTAAGCCCGCACCTTCTTTTCTTATATTATAAACCCTTTATTATTATTATTATACTACTACTACTTCTTTATACTAGTCTAGCTTTAACTACCTATCTACCTTACCTCTAGTATCTCTTTACCCCCGTTAAGCCTTAAGAAGTAATACTATAGTATACTAAGTAGCTGGAACGCTTTAATTAAACATATACTAAGATACTTAATAATATTAATTAGTATACTATAGTTTCTAATTCCTATTTATATTATCTATATACTCTATAACTCTAGTATATTCTTTTCCTTCTTATCTATTTTAGCTTTTTTAACTTCCCCTATCTTGTCCTAATATCCTTTACTAAACGACTCTCCAACTACTTTTCTACTAATACTAATAGCTGCGTATTAGTAGTCTAATATATATAGTTTAATATCTACCTATTTACTAGTCTTATACTTAAGTACACGCGTTAGTTAGTCTATCTTTTATAGCCTATATTAATCCGTCTATATATAGTTACTAAAGCTACTACTAAATACCTTAATATTTAGATACTCTTAAAACAGTTATACGTAAGTTAAATATACTACTATTATCTACTCTAGCCGCGATAGTAGAAAACGTAGTACTACTTTTAACTTATTCTACTAGGATTACGATTTGTAATAGTAGACTACTATTATAATCTATCTATCTACTATAAAGATATTATAGTACTATAGTACTCTATTATAATACTATATTATTATAATCTTTAACTCTTATTTAAGCTGTTCTAAAGTTATATATATATTAACTATTAGTAGTTCTAAGAAGTAATCTACCTACTATAAATACTACTTTACCCGCTACTTACTCTATAAGCTATCTCTTAACTAGAGCTACTAACTAGCTTCTATCTATTTAGCTTAAATAAGTATCTACTTAAGCTTATTATTAAGCCGATTATTATAATAATAGATAAAAGATATACCCTACTATATAAATATAATATTGTTAATAAGCTGCTCTAGCTGGATAGTAAACTAGTCTTTAATTCTAGCTATCTAATATAGCTTCTACTAGAGTATCTTCTCTATTTTAACTATTATATCCTATACTATTTTATAAAACTAGTTAATATAAATTAGCTAGCTATTAAAATAGAATATCTTCTTATTCTTTAACTAGTAAGTATTATCTAAATTACCAGCCGTTAGTATAATAAACTTTCTATACGCTAGTAAGCTAATTATTTTACTTATTAGACTAAATAATCTATTAGCTAGAAACTTCTACTATATAAGTAGAAAATACTTCTAGTTCTCATCTGTCTACTCGTTGTACTCTACTACTAGAAGTAGCTTCTCTATACCTAGTATATATATATAGTATACTACACTAGTAAGTATATACGAGTAGTTCTTTACTATATATAAGTAGTCTATTTTAACGTCGATCTCTAGCACGGTAAGAAAATAGATAAGCTTATTATTAAATAGCCAATCGCCTATTAATTAAAAAATAAATAATATAAGTATATTTAGTAGTACTTTAAATTAAGCGTTTTTACTATCTCTATTTAATATAACCTATAGTATTATTATTAGTTCCTTCTATTTATTTTACTAATAGAATAGCTCGCGCACGTCTTCTATCTAATCTATTTCTTTCTTCTTATAATACCTATAATAGGGGCTACTATTACTATTATTATTACTATTAGTACTATTTCTAACTCTACTAAACCTAGAACTCGTACTATTATCTAATACTATACTATTAATATTACTATTATCGCTATTACTACTATAACTAATCTATATAGTTTAAACTTCTTTATTAGTAATAATATAGAGAAAGTAGTAGACGAACTTAATAATATAGCTAGTATATACCGCTTAACTCTTAAGGTTCTATAGTTAAGTAAGTAGACGCCTATCTACTTTATATTACTAAGTACTTTTAAACTACCGTTTTATATCTTATATAAGTAATAATAACCTTCTAATATTCTACTTAACTAATAGTTTAACCAGCTTTACCGCCTATTAAAGTTTTACTTTACTTTAGTTAAGTAGTTAGATCTAATATATAAGATATACTCGATTCTACTTTACTAGATACTTTAGCTACACTGTCTATTTAAACTACCTAGTTTTATTAGTCTTTGCTGCCTCTATATCTATAATTTATATCTTCTCTTCTTCCCTCTACTTTATAAGTTTAAACCTAGCTAACTAATTATATATAATATCAGCCTCTATATAGAAAACAACTAGCTTATAGTTATAACTACCTATATTAACGATAAAATATTACTATAGCCTACTAGCCTAAAAGAATATCTATATTTTAACTTTCTAATAGTACCTACTTTTATTATTTATTTATATCTATTTATACTTCTTCTTTAGATATATATATAGTATATTAATATTAGTAGTAATATAGTATCTAAATTACTTATACTAAAACCTATTTAGCAGCTTTTTTAATTCCGGTATTAGTTACCTGAATAGTATAGGTAGCTAGATATCCTTTACTAGTCTAATTAGCTACTAATAAGTATACTTAATAATTACCCTCCTCTACTCTATTATTATACTATAATAGTATTATAGATATATATTAATATTTAATATAATAGTTATATATTCCTTATATATTAGAATATAGTACTTAAGTAGATAGTAGAAATAGTTTTTAATGTCCTCTAATAATAGTATTATTCTACTTACTTATATACGGGTCTTCCTGCTATAGATATAATATTATATTCTTAGTTTAAGCGTCTATATATTTTAGTAGAACTATATTCTTCTAGCCTTATTATAGCTCTATACTAGTACGGGTGTAAAGATTCTAGTCTATAGTTTAGTCCTATTCCTATAATGCTATAATAGTAGTTACTTTTATATAACTCTATACTTACCTAGATTAAAGTAAGTAAATAATATATATCTTACTACCGTATATCTTCTCTTTTCTTTTTCTAGCTTTAATAATAATAGATTTTTATTATATTTAATCCTATTATATCTTTAGATCTTCTTAATTTATTAAAGCTTATATTATACTAGATTCTATTTTAACTACTAAATAGACCTACTACTATATAAAGTTATAGACTAAAATAGACTAGTAGAATAAGAATTTAATATAACAACTATATAGAGACAGTTTGCTAAAATAGCAGCTGGGCTAGAATACCTAGAGAAAGAAAAGTAGTAATAGCAACTTAAAAGAACAAGCTTTTATTAGAAGCTTAAAGAGTAACTAAATAAGTATTTAGCCTCTAAGAGAAGCGTTTTACTAACTATACTATTAATAACTACTAAACCTATTTATACAAAAGCTATACTTAATAAGTTAGATAAGTTCTAAAGAGACTATAAAGTATATTCTATTTAGAAAAGTAGTATAAAGATTAAGATCTATATTAATAGTAGCAGCTTATATAGTATTATTTTATAAGAGTAATATTAGAATATACTTTTAGTTATACGAAAAATATATTACTATAAGTACTCTTACCTATAATAAATTCTAGATAATTATAGATATATAATATAATAACCCCTACTATTAGAAACGAGCTAGGATTAAGTTTAAAAACTTAAGATAAGGTAATAAGACCTTTATTAAATTTTTAGTTAAGTACGATTATCTTTTTATAAAAGTATCGTATAATTCTTACTTAAACTAAGTTAAAATATAAGATTTAGAAGGGAAGATTTATCCTAAGCTCCGCTAATTAATAATTAGCAGTATTAGTAAGGAAGATCTTATATTATATATAACCTTTATACGGAAACTTTATATTCTTAATAACTATTTTAAAGTAGTTAAACTCGATAGCACTTTTATATAGTTCTTTGGTAGGGGGAAGACTAGTTAAATAAGGGACAGCTAGGAATAGCTATTTATACTACTCTCGCAACTACAACTATTAGCTACTATTAATAATATTATAAACTAGATACTAACAGCTAATCGCGGACTTATATAGCGTCTAGATATAAGGCCTTAGCTATTAGAAAAGATAAGAAATATTACTAAGAAAGAGCTAAAGACTTAAAAATAATAGAATATCTATTTTACTTATAGAAATAAGGGTTACTTTACTTAAAGCTACTATTATACTCTATCTAAGAGTAGTATATAGTTTAATTAAGCTTGTATAATACTATTAAAGCCTATTTAGTATAATAAGAAATATAGAGATATAGCCTAAGCTAATAGGATAGAAAAAGTATTACTCTAAATAGAAGTTAGTATTTAGAGCTATAAAAAGGGTAGACGAATAAGTAAGTACTAGATAAATTTAATTAATTTTAGATAACTAGTACTCTATTTATAACTCCTATACTACTTAATAATATCTTTAGTCTTCTCGCCTTAATAGATAATAGCTGTAACTTATATATAATAGTCGAGAAAAGGATTATATAAAAGACTGGACTAGAATACTTCTACCTCCTAATACTATTAACAGCCTTATTATTTAGTAATTTCTCGACTAGAATTATTAAAGAAGTAGCTATTATTAACTTATTAAATATAGGTAGGAGTTAAGTAGGTCCAGGTCGGGTATTTACTTATATAGTTCTAAGGATAGAAGGAGATTATAGTATAATTTTAGAACGCTTATAAAAGTAAAGTAAGGATATAATTATCGACCTAAAAACGGAAATCCTATATATTTATAGAACGGGGGTAATTATACAAAACTAGGAGCTTTAGAAGTAGTAATATATAGCTAATATTACCTAAGTCTTAGTATATACTTTTTCTACTATAGTAAAATACTATAGAAGACGCCTATAAGATTCTTTTACTAAACTACCTTATATCTTTACCGTTAGTATAGCTAATATTTAAAAGGCTCTAGAAAATAAGCTAAAGATAGACCCTTATATAAAACTCCCTAAAGAATATATATAGTAGCTCTATACCTTTAATTAATAGGAAACTAATAAGCTACCGTTTTTAAAACTAGGAGTAGACTATATAATTAAGCTGGAAGGGAAAGATAGAAGCCCTCTAAAGATCCCCTCAGGTCCTTTATATAGAATATTATAAAAGATACTTCTTATCCTTTAGAAAACCCTAATAGAGCTCCTTAATAAAAGATTTATTCGGGTTAGCAACTCCCTAGTTATAGTACCGGTCCTATTTATACGAAAACTAGGGGGTAGCCTCTACTTTTATATTAACTACTACGCCCTAAATACTATTATATAGAAAGACTACTACTCTCTACCTTTAATCCGAGAAATGTTAAATTAAATTAGTCGAGCTAAGTAGTTTATAAAACTTAATATTATTACTATATTTAATAAGATCTAAATTAAAGAAGGAGATAAGTAGAAGATAGTATTTATAACCTACTATAATTTATATAAGTAGCTAGTTATACCTTTTAGCCTTATAAATATTTTAAGTACGTTCTAATAGTATATTAATCGTACGATCTAGAAGTATTTAAGCGACTTTATCTTAGTATATTTAGATAATATCTTTATATATACGGATAGTTCCCTATAAAACTATTAGCACTATATTAAAGTAATCCTTTAAAAGCTAATAGATACTAGCCTCTAACTTAATATTAATAAGTGCGAATTTAAGGTCTATATAATAAAATATCTTAGCTTTATTATTAATACGAAAAAAGGTATCTAAATAGACCTATAGAAAGTTAAAGTAATCTAGGACTAAGAAGTACCTATATTAGTTTATAATATATAAAGCTTTTTAAGCTTTATAAATTTCTACTGCTAGTTTATTAAGGAATTTTCTAAAGTAGTTACTCTACTAATAGCTCTTACCTAAAGAGAATAAGAGAAGAAATAGTTTTAACTTAATAATTAGGTACTTACTACCTTTAATTACTTAAAGTAATACTTTATATAAGTACTAGCGTTAGTCTAATATAACTCTAAAAGAGAAACGATTCTAGAATATAATACTTCTAGCTAGTATACTAGAGGTATATTTCTATAATATAATAATAAAGAAGTTTTATAACCTATTACTTTTATATTAAAGTAAATATTTCTTATAAAGTATAACTACCTAATCTATAATAAGGAATTACTAGTAGTTATATAATATCTTAAAGAATAGGAGAAGTTTTTAAAACTATTTATATATTTTATAGTTTATATAAATTATTATAACCTAAAATACTTTACTAAAATATAGAGGTTCTCTAAACGCTAGGTAAAGTAGGTAGTATTCTTTACCTAGTTTAACTTCTAGTTTAAATATAAGCTAGGTAAGCTTAATATTCTAGCTAATACTCTCTTATATTATAATCAGGATCTTCTAAAAGAAGCTAATAATAAGCAGATTTAGAGAAGAATTAGCTAACTCTTTAGACTGTCCGATTTTAAAGATAGAGTTTATACAGCCCTTATATAAACTAGAAACTAGTATACTAAAGATACTCCTAATAATTAGGTAGAGGTAGTTACCCTAGAAGACTTTATATTAGAAGAGAAATCTATAAATAAAGGGGAGTCTATAACTAAAATATTATATAAGAAGTAGTAAATACTAATAGAGATCTTATAGTAAGATATTTAAGGAAAAGATAAGACGTATACTATATTTCTCTATACTACTAAAGTAGAGGAGAGAATACTTCTAGAAACCCTCTATTACCTTAGAATTAGCCTATCTAACCTCTTAGTCCTAGAAGATAGATTAATATAGAGAGAATATACTTAGGTTTTTAAGAGCGAGCTATTTTATATAAAGCTAATCTAAGAAACTTACAACTTTTATTTAGCTAGCTATCCTAGTAAAAATATTATAATCGGGTTAATATTATAGTACTACTTTTAGCCTAGAATAGTAGTAGACATTAAATATTTTATATAAAATTACTATTCTTATAGTAGAAATATAGTTTAGTATTCTAGAAAAAAAGGCCTACTATATCCTCTTCTAGTTCCTAAAAGAGTATAGTTAGAAATTTTAATAGACTATATTATTAACTTACTAAGAACTATATATAGTAATAAGTATATTCTTATTATTATAGACCGTTTAAGTAAAAGAGTACTCTTTATTACTATCCTAGACTTTAAGAGCTAAATATTAGTTAATAAGTTTATTAAGTATTTTATAGTATATTATAGGCTCCTATAAGTAATAGTTTCTAATAGAGGAGAGTAGTTTATATAAGGTGTATAGATACGCGTCTACTAAATTCTTAAGATTAAGTAAAGGCTATTAATAACATACTATCTAGAGACTGACAGAAGTATAGAGTGTATAAACTAGCTACTTAAAAAGCTTCTCTACTACTATTATAACTACTACTAGAATAACTAGGATCTATAGCTACTACTAGTTTAAATTACTATTAGTACTAGGGATGCTTTCTCTATAGAAGTTAGCCTATTCTTTCTTACTTATAGTTATTACCCAAACTTAAGAGAATCTATATAACTAGAAAAGGAGCTGCTAATAGAATAGTCTAAAAACCCTATTTATACAGTAAAATAGATTATTAGTAAACTAAAAAACTGCGTCGAATTTACGTAAGTAATAATAGCCTATATATAATAGTAGTAGTAAAAAATTTATAATTATATAAGAGATCCTATATTATAATACTAATTAGAGGATAAAGTTTAGCTTAATATATATAATATTAAGATAGATTCTATAAGGAAAAAGAAGCTCTATAAGCTCTATTAATAATATATAGTTAATAAGACTATTAGATAAAATATATACTAACTAGATACCCTATTAGAAATTTATAATATCTTCTATATAATACTACTTAGCTCTATCGCTTAAGACCTATTACTAAATTAAATATAGAACGACTATTAACTAGCGCTAATTAGTATTAGAAACGAAGATAAATAGGAGTTTAAGAAAATCTAAAATGTACGAGTAATTAGTAAGAGAGAAGGTAGCCTAAAATAGTAGTTCTTTTATAAGTAGACTAGTTATACTATATTTTTATAGAACGACTAGGGCGACTATAAAGATATAATTACTCTAGAAGAATTTAAACGGGATACGGGGCGGAATTTTACTAAAGAACTACTTGTCCGTATAACTTAGTATTAGAGAAAGAAGAGGAGGAGGAGGAGGGGAATATTATAAAAGTCCTAGTCTATAGCTTAGTCCGTTCCTACAATGCTATAATAGTAGTTGCTCTTATATAACCCTATACCTACTTAGACTAAAGTAAGTAAATAATATATATTTTACTACCGTATACTTTCTCTTCTCTTTTTCTAGCTTTAATAATAATAGATTCTTATTATATCTAATTCTATTATATTCTTAAACCTTCTTAATAGGTGCGATAATATAGCGTTATAAGTAGAATAAATAGACTCTACTAAATAGTTTTTATATATAAAGTATTACGGTTAGAGTACTAGTTGTAAATAAATCGGGGGGGTAATAGTTAGATAAATTACTCTCTTTTAATAACCTATTTTAGGTATAGCGCTATAATACTATACCTAATCTATTATAAATTAGGCCTAATTTGTTGCCTTATATTAGATAGGAAATCTACTTCTATATCTAACGCTAACGTAGCTACTATAAGCCTATCTTTTTTAAACCATTCCTCTAACTATCTAGCTTATTTTATATCTCTAGTATAATAGTATCTACTATCTAGTACTTTAGCTATCGCTTTATATTACGCTTTACTATAGTAGTATACTACCCCTTTCTCCCTTTATTCCCTAAGCTGCTGTACCTACTACTAATATATTACTAATACTATCTCCTATACCTACTTCTACTTATACTATAATACTAAATATTATATATTTAGCTATACTATACTTGCTTAAATATATATTATATACTAAACTAGTATACTCTCTTTTAGCTTAGTCTCTTGTACTAGTAGTAGTATTACTATAAGTAGTACTACCGAGTATAGTAGTAGTTGTAAATTCTTTAGTTTTACTAACTTTAGCTGCTAGTTACTTAATATAAAAATAAGATAATACTTATCTACTATAATCTACTATAACAGCTTCTTACTATTAAATATCCTTATATAGCTAATAAAATTTCTATTACTTATTATATCGTCTGTTATATCTATACTAACTATTACTACTACTACTAAATTACTCTTATTATACTTCTATTCTATATAGTTAATTCTACTCTCTTAAATCTACTTAACTAAGTTCTTAATAAGCGCTTAGTATAGTACTACTACTACCGTTATCCTATATTAATTTAAGTAAGCTGGTATAGTAAATAGTAAACTCTTCCCTCTAATATATTTTATAAGTAAGTTGCCTACTTAAGTAAGTTACCTACTTTTGCTAAGAAGTTATACCCTACCTACTTATAATATAATATAGTAACTACCTTAACCTTAATTAATCTATTAAAAAGGTTAGATATTACTAGCTATTTTAGCTATTAATTAAGATTAAATCTAGAGTATATAAAGCGCTGTAACTACCTATAGTATCTTTTAAATAATACTTAGAAACTAACGCGCCGGTAAACCTTTATAATATAATTATAAGCCTAATTTAAAGAAGTTTACAAAGTTAGAAGAATTAACTATAATATAGTATATACTAGACCTATTATCTTATAAATACCCTCCTATAAATAATAGTATATAAGATACAGCTAACTATTTACTTAGAGCTCGCTCTATAGACTAGGTTGATAAAAACTAGCTAATAAACTTTATTAATCGTATTCCTAAGCTTAAAATATACTTCTATTAAAAATACGACTATTAAAGAACTCTCTATAAAGATCCTAAAGTTATTAGTAGCTAGTTTAACCTTTAGTATATAAGGTAGTATATAATAGGTACTTATTATCTACTAGTTATTAATAGCTATAAGAGCTATAGGTCTACTAAATTTTAGCTACTTTATAAAGAGAAGGATATTATTCTATTATATATACTAGTATATTTATTATATCTACTACAGCCTTTAGATATAGGCTACTTCTTACTATTAAAGAAAGTATATAGGCGTAAGATTAATAAGCTTATATAAGCTAGTATCTACTATATTATAAAGCTTAACTTTCTACCTACCTTTTATATAGTATATTAGCGCTCTATTACTAAAGCTAATATATACACAAGCTTTTAAGGTACTAGTCTAGAACTATATAATTCTAATATAGTACTATTAAAGTTTAATATTAAGCTTTATACTCTATTATTACTACTAGCAGCTAGTTGCCTCTAGGAGTTAAAAATACTAACTAATGCTGTTAAACTAGAGTCTTAAATAATACTAATTTAAGACCGTATTACTAAGTATTAGAATAGCTTACCTACTATAATTAATAATTCTCTTAATTTACTTACTAAAGGTATTATATAGATAGCTTATTTATATATACTATTTTAGTATTAGGTTAGTTAGCTTTAGAAAGTAAATAAGACTCTATTACAGCGCAAAAAGCGATTAAAAAAGGTTCTATAGAAGTAAAGTAGTTATACTAAAGCTGAAGCTGCTGAGATAACTGTTTAAAAGGAGGTAGATAAGCAGCTAGAGGATGAAGTATATATAGGTAGGAAGTGTAAAAGAGTAGGTATACTATACTAGAAGCGCTGCAGCTACTGTAGTAAGCCTAGATATAATACTAGAACTTATATAGTAGTAGATAAATAGTATATCTATCCCCTATTAAATTATTATAGTAATACCTATAGGTATTATTATAATATATACCTCTAAATATAGAGATAGCTAATAAGATAGGTAATTTACTTAGGTGGGTAACTTGCTTGTAAAATACGTTACTAGTTAAAAGTACTATAATAGGTAGTATTTACCTGCCTAGTATTATATATATTACTTACTCTTACTTAGCTAAATAGAAGTTAATCTCTTTTTATCTAAGCACCTACTATATCGCCTTTTAAAGTTCTTTCTCTCTTCTACTTTAAGCCTATATTTTCTTTTCTTATACTATAGACCCTTTACTATTATTATTATACTACTACTACTTCCTTATTCTAGTCCAGCTTTAACTATCTATCTACCTTACCTCTAGTATCTCTTTACCCCTATTAAGCCCTAAGAAGTAATACTATAATATATTAAATAGCTAGAACGCTTTAATTAAATATATACTAAGATACTTAATAATATTAATTAGTATACTATAGTTTCTAATCTCTATCTATATCGTCCGCGTGCTTTATAATTCTAGTATACTTTCTTTCTTATCTATTTTAGCTTCTTTAACTTCCTCTATCTTATCCTAATATCTTTTACTAAACAACTCTCTAACTACTTCTCTACTAATATTAATAGCTATATATTAGTAGTCTAATATATATAGCTTAATATTTACCTACTTACTAGTCTCGCGCTTAAATACGCGTATTAGTTAGTCTATCTTCTATAACCTATATTAATCTACTTATATATAGTTGCTAAAGCTGCTACTAAATACCTTAATATTTAGATACTTCTAAAATAGCTATACGTAAGCTAAATATACTATTATTATCTATTCTAGCCGTAATAGTAGAAAGCGTAATACTACTTTTAGCTTATTCTACTAGAATTGTAATTTATAGTAGTAGACTATTATTATAATCTACCTATCTACTATAAAGATATTATAGTTCTATAGTATTCTATTATAATACTATATTATTATAATCTCTAACCCTTATCTAGACTACCTTAAAGTTATATATATACTAACTATTAGTAGTTCTAAAAAATAATCTATCTACTATAAGTACTATTTTACCCGCTACTTACTCTATAAGCTATCTTTTAACTAGAACTATTAACTAGCTTCTATCTATCTAGCCTAAGTAAGTATCTACTTAAGCTTATTATTAAGCTAATTATTATAATAATAGATAAAAGATATATCTTACTATATAAATATAATATTATTAATAAGCTGTTCTAGCTGGATAGTAAACCAGTCTTTAGCTCTAGCCGTCTAATATAGTTCTTACTAGAGTATCTCCTCTATCTTAGCTACTATATCCTTTACTATCTTATAGAACTAGCTAATATAAATTAGCTAGCTATTAAGATAGAATATCTTCTTATCTTTTAACTAGTAAGTATTACCTAAATTACCAGCCGTTAGTATAATAAACTTCTTACATACTAGTAAGCTAATTATCTTACTTATTAGATTAAACGATTTATTAGCTAAAAACTTCCGCTATATAAGTAGAAAATACTCCTAGTTCTTATCTATCTACTTATTATACTCTACTACTAGAAGTAGCTTCTCTATACCTAGCACGCGTATATAGTATACTATACTAATAAGTATATATAAGTAGTTTTTTCTTATATATTATCGGTCTATTTTAATATTAATTTCTAGTATAGTAAGAAAATAGATAAGCCTATTACTAAACAGCCGACTCTCTATTAATTAAAAAATAAATAATATAAGTATATCTAGTAGTACTCTAAATTAAGCGTTTTTACTATCTCTATCTAATATAACCTATAGTACTATTATTAGTTCTTTCTATTTATTTTATTAATAGAATAGCTTGTACGCGTCTTCTATCTAATTTATTTTTTTCTTTTTATAGTACTTATAATAGAGGCCGCTATTATTATTATTATTACTATTAATATTACTTTTAGTTCTATTAGATCTAGAACTTATACTATTATCTAATACTATACTATTATTATTACTATTATTACTATTACAACTATAGCTAATTTATATAGTTTAAACTTCTTTATTAATAATAATATAGAAAAAGTAGTAGATAAACTTAATAATATAACTAGTATATACTACCTGACTCTTAGGGTTTTATAGTTAAATAAGTAGATACCTATCTATTTTATATTACTAAGTACTTCTAAACTACTATTTTATCTTTTATATAAGTAATAATAACCTTTTAATATTCTACTTAACTAATAATTTAACTAGCTTTACTAGCTACTAAAGTTTTACCTTACTTTAGTTAGGTAGCTAAATCTAATATATAAGATATACTTAATTCCGCTTTACTAGATACTTTAGCTACTCTATCTATTTAAACTACCTAGTTTTATTAGTTTTTACTACCTCCATATCTATAATCTATACCTTTTCTTCTTCTCTCTATTTTATAAGTTTAAACCTAGCTAACTAATTATATATAATATTAGCCTCTATATAGAAAATAGCTAGTATATAGTTATAACTACCTATATTAATAATAAAATATTATTATAACCCGCTGGTCTAAAAGAATATTTATACCTTAACCTTCTAATAAAGCCTACTTTTATTACCTATTTATATCTACTTATACTTCTTTTTTAGATATATATATAATATATTAATATTAGTAGTAATATAGTATTTAGATTATTTATACTAGAACCTATTTAATAGCTTTTCTAATTCTAGTATTAGTTACCCGAACGGTACGGGTAGTTAGATATTCTTTACTAGTTTAATTAGCTACTAATAAGTATATTTAACTATTACCCTCCTCTATTCTATTATTATACTATAATAGTACTATAGATATATATTAATATTTAATATAGTAGTTATATATTTCTTATATATTAAAATATAGTACTTAAATAGATAGTAGAAATAGTTCTTAATATCCTCTAATAATAGTACTATTCTACTTACTTATATACGGGTCTTTCTACTATAGATATAGTATTACACCCTTAGTTTAAGCGTCTATATATCTTAGTAGAACTATATTCTTCTAGCTTTATTATAGCCCTATACTAGTACGGGTATAATAATATAGTATTATAAGTAGAATAAATAGATTCTACTAAATAGTTTTTATATATAAAGTATTTCGGTTAAAATACTAGTTATAAATAAATTAGGGGGGTTATAATTAGATAAATTACCTCTTTTAAATAATCTATTTTAGGTATAGCGCTATAGTATTATATCTAATCTATTATAAGTTAGGCCTAATTTATTACCTTATATTAGATAGAATAAGTCTACTATTAAATAGCTAATTACCTATCGATTAAAAAATAAATAATATAAGTATATTTAATAATATTCTAAGTTAAATATCTTTACTATTTCTATCTAATATAACCTATAGTAGTATTACTAGCTTCTTCTATTTATTTTACTAATAAAATAGCTTATATACTTCTTTTATCTAATCTATTTCTTTTTTTTATAGTATCTATAATCGGGGCTACTATTACTATTATTATTACTATTAGTACTATTTTTAACTTTACTAGACCTAGAACTTACGCTATTATTTAATACTATACTATTATTATTACTATTATTACTATTACTATTATAGCTAATTTATATAGCTTAAGTTTTTTTATTAGTAATAATATAGAGAAAGTAGTAGATAAACTTAATAATATAGCTAGTATATACTATTTAACTCTTAGAGTTTTATAGTTAAGTAAGTAGACGTTTATTTACCTTATATTCTTAAGCATTTTTAAACTACTATCTTATTTCTTATATAAGTAATAATAATCCTCTAATATTCTACTTAACTAATAGTTTAACTAGCTTTACTACCTACTAAAATTTTACCTTACTTTAATTAGGCAGCTAGATCTAATATATAAGATATACTCGATTCTACTTTACTAAATACTCTAGTTACCCTATCTACTTAAACTACCCGGTTTTATTAGTTTTTACTACCCCTATATTTATAACCTATACCCTCTCTTCTTTCCTCTATTTTATAAGTTTAAACCTGGCTAACTAATTATATATAATATTAGCCTCTATATAGAAAATAACTAGCTTATAATTATAGCTACTTATATTAATAATAAAATAATTTATACTATTATCTAATACTATACTATTATTATTACTATTATTACTATTACTACTATAGATAATCTATATAGCTTAAGCTTCTTTATAAGTAATAATATAGAGAAAGTAGTAGATAAATTTAATAATATAGCTAATATATACTACCTAACTTTTAAAGTTCTATAGTTAAACGAGTATAATAGTATAGGTAAGATAATAGGTCCGAATATAGTACGAATCTACTTAGAGGTATATAAGAGTATGTAGGGGTTTAGAGACCTAAGAATTCTATTAACACTTATAGGCCTTATATAAAAGGATATAGAAGAACTATTAAGCTACTTATAAGGGAGTATACAACTATATACGGAAGGAAAAAGAGGTGGAGCTGGGGGTAGAATAAGATAAGTAAAAAGCTTTAAGATAAGGTTATATATAAAGCTTTTCGTAAAACGATTTCTTCGTATTATTATACTACTCCCCTCTTTATAGGCTGATAGTCCCTATCTATACTAGTTTAGGAGGGAATTAGAACTATTATAAATAGGTTCTAATATAAAGAAATTTCTTTAAGGTATTTATTAGTAAGGGTTAATATATATAGTTACTTATAGAGATGCGTTTAAATATTAACATAATATTAAGTAAGGTTTTTATAGTAAGTATAATTAACCTATATATTAGCTAGTAACTACTATTATAATAGTTTATTAATATTGCAATTTCGTCGCATATAATAACAAGTATTTACTAGTCTTAATATATCGCTAAGTTACTATTAACTAAGCTTTCTTAACTAAATAACAACTTCTACTCTATACGTATTATTACGTATCTCTAGAACCGTTAATTATTAAAGTATTACTAATACCTCTTAGAAAAAATTAATTAATATACTACTCTACCTACCTTTTAAAGCCTCTTTAAAGGTCTTTTAGGTTATCTACCTTTAGGCTATATATATACTCACCCGCGGGTAGTATATAAAATTTACCTTTTAGTCTCTAAGATTAAAAAAATGCGAGTATTATATCTTATAAAATAAAAAGTACAACCCTATATAAATCACATCTAATATTAGTAGAGTACTTACTACTAATATACTTATAGATCCCCTCCTACTATAAGGAGGAGTTTCTAGTCTTCTAGGGCTATCTTAAACTATAGATAGTAGCCTAATATATAGAAGATAAGAAGGATAAAAAAGTAGCTTTTAAGGTTATTTTAGAATCTACTTATAGCCTAGCGCTTATAGCCTAGGTTATAAAGAGTTAGGAAACTAGCCTTTTTAAGGCTAGTATCTAAATAGCTTTATTCTACTAGAGTACTAAGTTACTCTATTAGGTTTCAGCTCTAAAAACTCTAGTATCTAGCCTTTAAACTAATATTACAGCGCTTTTAGGCGGCTAAAGTTAAAGTAGAGGAGGTTTAGGGTGTAACAGTATAGGTAAGATAATAGGTCTAAATACAGCACGAATCTACTTAGAGGTATATAGGAGTATATAGGGGATTAGAAACCTAAGAATTCTATTAACACTTATAGGCCTTATACGAAAGGATATAGAAGAACTATTAAGCTACTTATAAGAGAGTATATAACTATATACAGAAGGGAAAAGGAGTAGAATTAAGGATAGAATACGATAAGCGAAAAGCTTTAGAATAAAGTTATATATAAAGCTTTTTGTAAAACGATTTCTTTATATTATTATACTACCCCCCTTCTTATAGGTTAATAGTCCCTATCTACACTAGTTCGGGAGGGAATTGGGGCTATTATAGATAGGTTCTAGTATAAAGAAATTTCTTTAAGGAGGTATTTACTAGTAAGAACTAATATACGCGGTTACCTATAGAGATATATTTATTAACATAATATTAAGTAAGATTTTTATAGTAAGTATAATTAACCTATATATTAGCTAGTAACTACTATTATAATAGTTTATTAATATTGCAATTTCGTC